>PVKS010006505.1:0-78076 GCA_004027875.1 Aplodontia rufa
CATCAGCCACCCTAGTGTGATCTTATGACTATTTGCATAAGCTCCTTCTGAAAGGGCTGCTAGGTCGTGCTTTGTTAAAGATTAGGGTGGGTTAAAATGTCTTAACGACAGGTTACTCCCTAGTTTTTGTCTGTACCCTAGTTTTTTGGTCTGTACTGAAATCTACATAATACCTGGCAACTCCCTTAGAAGGATTATTGATTCCTTGGCTGTCTCCCCTCCTCCTCTATAAAAACCCGTGTGCCTTAGTAATAAACGGATTCTGAGCTGCCATCAGCTGCCTGTGGTTGCCTCGTTTCCCCGGCTGGGAGGGAAGGGGTCCCCGGACGAGGGGGGACCCGGGTTCCAGCCATCGGCACTCACCCTCCTCCTGATCGACTGGGGGGGGGGGGCAACCCAGCTCCCCAAAGACCATAACCATGAAACTTAAGTGTAATTCAATAAAATATATGTAGATCTCTGGGTTGTAAGCTACAAAACACTAACAAAAGAAATGTCACTAAATAAGTGAAGTGACATTGTGCTTGTGGCTTTTCAAAAGACTTGATACTGGGGGTTGGAGTGGCGACTCAGAGGCAGAGCACTTGCCTGGCATGCACAAGGACCCAGGTTTGAACTCTAGCATCACATACACAACTAAGTGTCAGAGAAACTAAAGCCAGATGAAAAAATAAAATTGATATTCCCTCCCCCCCCTCTTTAAAGAAAAGAAAAAAAAACTACACACACACTGACAAAGAATACTGACAAGTCAGTCTGAGAGAAGATATCTGAAATGGCACATTCAATAAAAGGCTAAAGGGGCTGGGGCAGTGGCTCAGCTGTTACAGTGCTTGCCTGGCATGCGTGGATATGTGGGTTCAAGCCCCAGCACCACATACTCAACGGAGTGTCTGAGCAACGAAAGCCATGTGGAATAAAGTTGATTCTGCCTTTCTCTCTCTCGCACTGTCCCTCTTTTTTTTTTTTTTTTTTTTTTTAAGAGAGAGAGAGAGAAAGAGAGAAACAGAAAGAACCAATTTTTATTGAGTTTTTCACATGGCTTTCGTTGCTCCAATGCTTAGCTGTGTACATGGGTGCTGGGGTTTGAACCTGTGTACTTGCGCATGCTGGGCAAGCGCAGTAATCGCCGAGCCACTGCTGCAGCCCCTGTCCCTCTCTCTTAAAAAAAAAAAAAAGGCTTGAGCCTGGAAGTTAGAAAGAAAAGAAGTTACAAAGATGTTCTAAGGGCTGAGGATGTGGCTCAGTAGTAGAATGCTTGCCTAGCATACTTTAACACCCTGGGGTTCTACGCTCAGACTTAAAAGGAAAAAAAATGTGCCATTTGGGACGAGATTTGATTAAAAGGGGGAAACAGGGACAGCAGGATAGAGAAGTCATGAAAACCAAAAGTTTCTCCTGATTTAATGAAATACTCGAAATCTCCTTTCCCAATTTCTTTTTTGAGACAAAGAAAAAGTGAATTTTATTTAGTTTTTCATCTGGAATCTGTTACTCCAACACTTAGTTGTGCATGTGGTACTGGAGTTCAAACCTGGGTCCTCACATGTGCCAAGTTAAGTGCAATCCTGCTGATCCTCCAGACGCTTCTTATCCAATTTCAAAACATTTTTAGTCTTCTCCTACACTGGGACTAGCTGCTAATACTCAGCCAGCTTATTTAAGTCAATTTATTCAGTGACTCCTGAGGGAATGTCAGCTCAATCTTTTCCCACACCTTGATAGTAAAACCAATCACCCACCCCAGTAACCAAGGTATTATTCATTCCAAAGAGAGCTCCTTCTAAACAGAGATCCCTGGGGTCATAGACTGTGGGCAGACCAGCTTTAGAGGTGTTCTGGGCTGCTGCGGAACACCTGTGTTCCAAAAGAACACCTGTGAATCCTGTTGGGTGGCTACTTCTGAATTAGAGAATTAAGTGTTTCTGCCCACAATTGAGAAATCAATTGGGACAATTTCACTCAATGCTGTGCAGAGCCCAGTGGCTTGAGTTAGCCTAACTATAATCTCTCTAAAAGTCAACTAGATTCAAACAGCCTCTTCCCCACAATGGGCACAAGCATCACCCTGGGGCTAAGTTAAATGCTCAGTTTCTCCTAGACCAATCATTTAGATTTTCTCCTTCCCAGGCCCAAGGAGGATTTTCTGAAGATAGAGATACCAGTTTGGGTTTAATAAAGCAAGACAGGCTGACAGCAAAGCGAAAGGTAACCACGAAGACACAGAAATGCTTTGCCCATAGAAGACAGAACTCTGGTTCCCACCAGGGGCCCACACTTACCATAATCACAGGTGGGCTGAGCGCTGGTGTCGGAATATGTAGACTGCAAAGTAGTTTCAGATCCCTGGACGAAGCCTAAACATATGCACATGGTGGTTAATTTCTCCAAACAAATCAAAGGAAAATGACTAATACTATCTGCTTCAGACCAGACCAGTTAGTTGACAGGCCCTCCATTCCTTCAGAAACAGATTCCATGTTTTAATCAGACCTCTCTGAACGTATTAACCAACGGAAAGGTAGGCTATGTTTAACTTGCTACACCAGAAGGACTAGATAAAAACTTAGAACATTTAAGTCAGTAACCTATTTTGACAATGGATACCCAAATTATCATTCAGTAAATACTTTTTACCAAATCACTGTAAAGTATGCTACTTCTGATTCAAACAAGGATGAGGGTTAGGTTTTTTTTTTTTTTTTTTGGTACCAGGGATTGAACCCAAGGGCACTTAAATCACTGAGCCACATCCCTACCCCTTTTTTATTTTAATTTTTTAAAGAGAGAAAGAAAAAGAGAGAACCAATTTTATTTAGTTTTTCATGTGGCTTTTGGTACTCCAACACTTCATTGTATACATGTGCTGTGGTTCAAACCCATGTCCTCACACACGCCAGGCAAGCGCTGTATCTGCTGAGCCATCAATCCAGCCCCTTTTAATTTTTTTTTTCTTAAAGAGAGAGGAACAATGAGAGAGAAAGAGAGAATTAATTTTATTTAGTTTTTTATGTGGCCTTTGTTGCTCCAACGCTCCATTGTGTACGTGGTGTTAGGGTTTGAACCTGAGTCCTCCTGATGACAGGCAAATGCCATGACTGCTGAGCCACGCTGCAGCACCGAGGATCAGTTCTGAAGGGATGTTGAAGCAAATGCCTGCCCCCCCTTACTCTAAATCTGAAACTACTTTGTATTTTACTTTCCCATTTAAGAAAGTGTGTGTGTAAGGCACCATGGCACACAACTATAATCCCAGTAACCGGGGAGGCTGTGGCAGGAGGATTCGAAGTTTGAGAATAGCTAGGATATCTTGGTGGGACCCTGTCTCAAAAAATAAAAAGGTCTGGGGATGTAACTCAGTGGTAAAGTACCCCTGGGTTCAATTCATAGTACCACCACCACCAAAAAAAAAGTACATTACCTCATTTTTTTGGTGGTGCTGGAGATCAAACCCAGGGCCTCACACTACCTCTGAGCTGCATCCCCGATCTCTGTTATTTCTCAGATGTAATTATTTGGGGCTGGCATATTTACATGGAAATACTAAGCTTTACACTATATGTGGGCCAAGCATCCCTAATCTGAAATCTGAACTGCTCCAAAATCTGCAATGTTTTAAGCACAACACAATGGCACAAGTGGTAAACTCTTTATGTGATCTCATGTGTGACAGATCATGATCAAAACACAGATGCACTTAAAATATTACACAAAATTACCTTCAGGCTAAGTGTACAAGAGGGTCATGAAACAAATGAGATTTCATGTTTAGATTTGGATCCCATCCTCAAGATATCTTACAAGATGCATGCAAATTTCCAAAATCCTAAGAAATCTGAAGTACTTCTGGTCCCACATGTTTAGACAAGGGATATTCAACCTGTAGTGAAATGACATACTTTCTTGATTTTCTCTCTCTCTCTTTCTTTTTTTTTTTTTTGGAAGGACAGGCAGAGAGAGAAAGATAAATTTTTTTTTTTTATGTTTTCATTTGGTTTTTGTTTTTCTTCCACTTAGTTGTGTATGTGGTGCTGGGGATCAAACCTGGGTCCTCACGCAAGCCAGGCAAACGCTCTACCACCGTTGCCACCTCTTCAGCCCCATTTTCTCAACTTTTTTTTTTTTTTTTTAAAGAGAAAGCGAGAGAATCAATTTTCATTTATTTTTTTCCTGGTTCTGGTTTCTCTGACACCTAGTTGTGTACATGGTGCTGGGGTCTGAACCTGGGGCCTAGCGCATGCCAGGCAAATGCTCTAATCGCTGAACCACCTCTCCAGCCCCACTTTCTCAACTCCTAAACTACTTCTTCACTTAAAATGAATTAATAATAGTGCCTGCCTGGCATGCGTGGGGATGCGAGTTCAAACCTTAGCACCATGTACACAACAAAGTGTTGGAGCAACAGAGGCCACATAGAAAACTGAATAAAACTGATTTTCTCTCTCTCACTGTCCCTCTTTCTTTAAAAAAAAAAAAGAAAGAAAGAAAAAAAAAAGAATTAATACCAAGTAAGGAAAACTGATCAGGAACCATTGCTCTAAAGACTAAATGTAATAGACTATGAGTGATCCTAGTACTTGCTTTATTTTGGTACATGTCTGTAATTCCAGCAACTTGGGAGGCTGAGGCAGGAGGACTGAAAATTCAAGGCCAGCCTGAGCAAATTTAGCAAGATTCTGTCTCAAAATAAAAATTAAAAGGGCTGGGAATGTAGCTCAGTGGTAAAGTATCCCTAGGTTTAATCCCTAGTATCATAAGGGGGGAAAAGAAAGATTTACTTTTTACTGTTAGCACTAAAATTATGACAGATACCATGAAAGGCAATATTTGCCTCTTTTCATCTGAGTCAATCCATGACCTGAAAATTAAAGTCAAACCCTTCAAAAGCTATTTATAACAAAAATACAAAACCAAGTGCCTTCTCCCTTGGTAGACATTCTCCTATGTGTTGACAGTCTCTACTTCGTCTCTTAAGATCTTAACAACAAAGGTAACAGCAAAAACAGCTAATACTGAACAAGTGCTTCCTCTGCAGGTGGTAAGCACTTTGTCTGCATATCTCATTTCATCTTCACTGAAGCAAGTAAGAGGACCAGACAAAATGCCTTACTCTGCAATTCCCAAGGTCCCAAAGGGTCTGCAAACCTAGTCCTCTCCACAAATGTGTCAAAACTCATGTTGGGGTTAAAGAGACCTGAGAGAACATTTGCAATCTTTATCCCACTTGGTGCAGTATTAATGTGTTTGTTTTGTGGTGCTGCAGATGAACCTAGACCCATGCTCTAACAATGATCTACACCCAACCCCTAATGTATTTAATCAATGGCAGGAGGTTATCAGTCCCAGAGGAGGTGCTGTGGAACACATTTGCTTCAAGCTAGAACATTTACTTCGAGCTAGAACATTTACTTCCAAGGGCTCCAAATAAGGAGCTCTGGACTCAACTTCATCTTTATTTCCCAAAGGAAAGAAAAGAGCCTGGAGCCTGGGTCCTGGAGAAGAAGACCTTCCTAAGGTGTATAAATTCAGTTCTAAGTACTGATGTTTAATAATTGTCCACAAGAAACACTGAAAGCATTCTTTGTGGAGAGTGGGAAATCTCATAATGTAAGAAGTATCCAACCCCAGCTTCTCCACTTTACTCAACTAGCTTCTGGAAACCCGTTTGTTCAGCATCAGGACTGCCACCAAAATGCTCTCAGGTTTTATATAACGTGTGTTTTTTTTTCCCCCAGATAGGATCTTGCTGTATTGTCCAGACTGGCTCTGAGTTCCCTAAGCTCCCTGGACTCAAGTGATCCTCCCAACTCAGCCTCCTGCACAGCTGGCAATACAGGCAGTAATCACTATGCCTGGCTACATAATATGATTTTTCAGTGCAGCTATCACACAATATGTTCTGGGACTTGGTTCCAGGATACTGTCTCCCACATAAGGTTAGCCAAATCCACAGATGCTCAAATCCCTTATATAAAACTGGTACATATTTAGCCAGGTGCAGGGGCGCACACCTACAACTCCAGTGATTTCTTTTGGAAGGGCAGGAGGATCATAAGTTCAAGCCAATTCTTAGCAATGTAGAACCACCCTGTCTCAAAATGCTAAAAGACTGGAGATGTAGCTGAGTAGTAAAGTGCCCCTGGGTTCAATCCCAAGTTACCCCACCCCCTGCCAACAAGTATTTTTGCGTAAACTTATGTGTATTCTCCTGTATATTTTTTTATTTAAAAAAAGAAAAAAAAAAAAGAATGAGAGAAGGGGTTGGGGATTCAGCTCAGTGGCAGAGCGCCTGCCTAGCATGCGCAAGGCCCCGAGTTTGGTCCTCAGCCCCGAAGGAAAAAAAAAAGAAAAAAAGAAAAAAGAATGAGAGAGAGAGAGAGAGAGAGAGAAATAATCGACTTTAGTTTTTCATCTGGCCTTTGTTGCACTCCAAACAGCTGAGCCACCACTCCAGCCTTCCTGTGTACTTTCAATTATCTCTAGATTACTTGTAAGATTTAATATAACATAAATACCATATTTAGGGAATAATGACAAGAAAAAATGTCTATACATGTTCAAAATAGATGCAATTATTTTTCCTGAATGTTTTCAATCCTCTGTCAGTTAAATCCATGGATAAGAACCTGAGGAAACACAGGGACGACCATACTGCAACTCAATGGGGAACCAACCACACCCAAATAGGAACCTATACTAGAAAGCAGCTACATCAAATCAAAAGAGGGGCCCTGATTCCTCCCTGCGAAAAAAGAAAAGATAGGGCTTTGGTAGAGTGTAGTCAGTGGTAGAGCACTTGCCTAGCACATGCAAGGCTCTAGATCCCTAGCACCACCAGACAGAAGACGATCCAGCAAACTTATCAAACCTCCAGAAGTCAATGCCAATATCTGCTTTAGTCTGTGCTACTCATGTTAATATCCTATTTCTCAACACTGTCTCTAGGGCACACCCTTCTTTAGCCAGTTATGGCTCCTATCATGAATAGATTCTTATCTTGTGCATAAAATGTTTATGGCCTTGAGCACCAGGCAAGCTTTCAGAGGACCGCCTCAACTGATATCCAAAATGTAACCTAAATGTAACCCAAACTAGAATCACCCAGCCAACCCACTTGTGCATTCCTAACACAACGCAACTGTGAGAGATGTTTCTATAAAAAGATGGCAGCATTTCAGACCTCTGTTTAAAGGCTGCTTCTAGATTTTTTTCTGCCCTGTTTGTCTACTGCTCCCACATCCACCCTCAGTGAAGATGGAGTCTTCTTCTTTCCCCAGTATAAACAAACAGTTCAAAAGCTTGATGAATTAATAAAAAAGGTAAATTACTTGTCACCTTTTATACTTAATAACGGTAACATTTGCTTCAAAGCTCCCAGGCCTTATCCTTAAAGCAGAGTTGGCTGAAATGCAACTTAAAATGCCTTTGAATTTACTGGTCTGCTTCCTCTTCCTCTTTCTTTTTGGGCTGGAGATGGAATCCAGGTTCTCAGACATGCTATGCAAGCATTCCCTAGAGATTCACCCCTAGCCCTAATCTGCTTCTTAAAAAGACTGACATTATAAAGTTACTGTCATTTTCATTTTATCAATACCAAGAAAAAAACTGTTTTAGCCTACAAGATCTGGAGCTGAAATTCAGGCTCAGTCATTAATCACTTCTCTAATTCAGTTTCTTCATCTATGAAAATTAATGTTCCCTTATTAAGCTAGCCCACAGCATCCAACCATTCATTGTTGTTTCTTCAACAGTCCTGCCCCTAAATTCCCCAGAACCATCTTCAGTTCTTGCTAAAACTTGGAGAGGAGAATTGCATCTCAGTTTCAAAGAGGTCAGCAACAGACTGGACTTTTCTCACACTAGGAATGCTACCGAAAGCAGCTTGCCTAACTCTGGCACTGCTGATGTATTGGGACCAGTAGTGGGGGCGAACTTAGTGTGCACTGTAGAATGCTGAGCAGCTTTGCTGGCTCTATCCAGTAGATGTCAGTAGAACCCCCTACTCCAGAAGAGACAAGCAGACATTGCCAAATCGGGGGGCTGGAATCACCCCTAGTTGAAAACTACCTACAGAGGTAGGAGATGGCTTCTAGAAACACTCAGATTCTTGACAAGTTCCTGACCTGACGGCCAGAGCAGGGAGAACTCGTACATGAAATGGCTATTACAAAGTGGCATAGGTAAAGCAGTTCACGAAGAAGCCAAAGGCTGGAGTTCCGTTCTGATCTTGAACATTCCAAGTAGAATGCAGGTTACCCAGCAACTACATATGCTCAAGCCTCAAATGCCTCCCCTAAAGGGGAGGCCCAGTCTATGGTGCTAGCTAAGAAACTTCACACTGGTCACTGCCAAGGCAAACCCAGGTAGCCTTGGCAATTCCCCCAGGGATGATTTACACAGCCCAAGCTCATCTCTGCCCCATCCCCGCTCTGGTTTCACTGCCCACCTTTCTCTTTGTTCAAATCCCATTGGTCTCCCTCCCTGGCAGATCTAACAGTGCCAAGCAGTTGCCCAGGGGCGCTTTACAACCACAGCTCACCGGGCCAGCTATCTTTACTCCCTTCCACTTCACTTAGGTATCTGCTTAGCCCTCACGTCTTTACAAAGGTCTCCAAATTCTCCACGTAATGGATCAACCACTTCAGAGTAGTGACCACCCGAGAATACAGCCAGTACTCGTTTATTTGGCTGGTAAGGTCTGCCCTCACCTATAAGGTGCTTGAAAAATTGTCAGCAGTCCCTGTGCCTGTTCAGCACCCGACACAGTAAATTTGACAGATGTCGCGTAAATCAACGTGCAAGTTGGCCATTCCTTGCCAAGGTTCGAGTTTAGTCCCTAAGGGCCCAAGGCTCCCCACTCAGCCCTAACCCTTCAAATATTTACTTATTCCCCCGGTGCCAGGAGCCTCTCCCAGCTCTGGGGTAGGCGGAGGAGGGTGGGGTGGGAACCTAGCTGCGGCATTTTGCAGCAGAACTGCGCGGGGGAGGGCGAGGCGACGGCGGCGGCCGAGCCCGCCGGCTGATCTGAAAGGACGAGGCCTCCAGAAGGACGACGGGAGGAGTCCAGATTCAAGAAGCACCGGGTAGGGACGGGGGTAATGAGATCGAGACCTCAGCGCCGAGCAACAGAAGCCAAGACCTCGGGCAACCCGGATCCAAGACGCCAGGCTACAAGCATAACAAACAGGGGCACCGTGGCGGAAGTGGCGCTACTCCGAAGCTACAGGCCTGAGGCGCCATTTTGTGACCGCAAAGGGCAGTGACCCCCCCAGCGCCAGGGGAGGCGTGGGCGAGTCTGGCGCGGTGCCAGCGCGTCTCTGCCCCATCCACCACCCTCAGCGCGACCCCCACGCTGCCAGGCCCACCTGTGTAGCTCATGGTAGCAGCGAACACTACCTCTGGGGACTCCAGGGAACTGTTCTCCGCGTCCGACGCCGCAACAGCGGCGACAATCCCCGGGGTCCCTTCTACACACACCGTAGTCCCGCCTCCCGACCACATTGGCTCCTGCCAGTCACGGACTTCACTCCCATTCGACTACCTTGCCGTCCATCTCAGAATTTTCTCGTACCAGTGGCTGAAAATGCTGCCAATCTCATCAGGGCTCCGCCTTTACCCGCCTCCCGTTATTCTAAGCCAGCGTTGATTGGCCAAGAGGAGCTGGTGGAGAGGTGGAATTCTGCGGGATTCGGCGGGGGCGGAACTGTGCACTACGGAAAGGCCCGAGGCCCAAGAGCAACAGGGCTGGAGGAGTGCCTGTGCCTTGGAGACCCGCCAGAGGGAGCAGACACTACTAAGCAGAGCATTTCTCGGGTCCCAACTCGGCCACAATACTGAGCCCACCTGAGCCATATTTCTAGACTTTTCTGGCCTTTAGCTCCCATGTAATTATTGTTAAATCGTTCTGGAATGAGAAAATGTGAGACTTAAGTAGCAAACTTTACATGTAATAATATTTGTAAAGAAATCATTCTGGGACTGGAGCGGTGGCTCAGCCTACCGCGCTTGCAAGGCTTGCCTGGCATGCGCGGGGACGCGGGTTCAAGCCCCAGCACCATGTACACAACAAACAAACTGTCGGAGCCAGGAGCAATGAAAACTAAGTAAAAAAAAAAAAAAAAAAAGATTTTCTCTATCATTGTCCCTCGCTGTTTAAAAAAAAAATCTGGTGCCAGGTGCACTAAATAATTGCTACATTTTATTACCTAACAATACATCAATATATTTGTGGGGTCTGAGGGTGTATGTAGCTCAGTAGTATAGCGCTTGCCTAGTATGGTGGAGCCCTAAATTCGACCTTCAACACCTCAGTTTTTAAAAATATATATATTTGAACACAAACACGGTATATATTAAAGGATGTAATCTATTTGTATTGTGTATCTTCTCAAATGTTCCCTCAAAACTGCAAGGAGGGGCTGGAGTGGTAGTTCAGCGTTTAGGGCGCTTGCCTGGCATGCGCGAGGACAGGGGTTTGAACTCCAGCACCATGTACACAACGAGTGTCACAGCAATAAGTCATAGAACTAAAAACATTTATTCACTTTCTCTCTTAAAAAGAAACTGCTAATAAAATTGATTTTCTCTCTCTCTAAAAAAAAACTGCAAGGAGCTTTTTTTTTTCTTCTTAAATCCTCATTTAAAAGATAATTAAAAATAAAACCGGAACTTGGAATTCCTGATTGTCTCAAGGTCCGATGTTTGATGTTTAAATGTTGAAATTGGAACTTCTCTTCCAAACCCTCTTGGTTTATTCTGAACTTCAGAGATCTTATAATAGTGCTGCCCACAGCTGGGCAGGTACCTCAGTGGTAGAGCATTTGCCTAGAATGCAGGAGGGCCTCGGTTTGATGCTTAGCACCCCCAACACACACGGAGAGAGAGAGAGCGAGAGAGAACAGCTCAGTGCTAGCTAGCTTTGTCCCCAGCATTCTCCCTGGGTGTGTGGGAATCACTATCAGGGACATCTTCAGAGAACCTGACAGAGGACCAGACACTGAAAATGGTACTTAGCATGTTTGTGTAACCTCATCAAACAGTGCAATTATGACTTGTGCACTTTTTAAAATGCTTTAAAAAGTTTAAGGTATACTGTAGCCTTTTGATATTAAAAATGACTATCAATTTCTTTAGGTGTAATGATGGCATTTTTTAAAAGTCCTTATTCCTCAGATAAACATGTTGAAGTATTGAGATGAATTGATCTGATGGCCAGGACATTCTTCTCTGTAGTTTAGGTGGGGGTTATGGTTCATGAATTGACAATAAACAAGGGTTCATTTTTATCATTAGCTCTACTTTTATACAGTTATATGCTGCATAAATACTTTGATAGCACACTTTCTCCCAGAATGGGGCTTATGCAGAACTTACTGCCTCATGGAAAAGTCACTTAGGATGCATGAGATGAGAAACTCCACATAGGAAGCATGTAGAGCTCTGACTGGTGTGCACTGCAGATTGGGGTACATCCTTGTCACTCTCAGGGATGCCTGCCTAGCTTCCAAATGATGGCAAGGCCCTGGAACACCTCTCCTACATCCTGTAGTTTCCATGGTAGAACTTGTCACAGCTGCCAGATTTGAAGATTTTAATATCCAACCCCCTGGCTAAGAGCAAGCAGGTCAAAGACTGCTTTGTTGGGCAGAATGTCTTAAGCAGGAAGGGCCATGCCACCTTCCATGGCAAGAACTAGAGGTGACCTTCACAAAGTCACACAGCTAGTAGTGTAAAGATGGTAGGTGAGGAGTGATTTCTAATGTTACTTTTAACAAAAATTCATATTTGAACTTTTTTTAAACATCCACCCACCATTTTATATATTACTCTGTGGTATCAGAGACTGAATCTAGGGGTATTCTACCATTAAGCTACATATCCAACTCTTATTTTCTGTTGAGACAGGGTCTGGCTTAAATTGACCTAGCTGGCCTAGAATTTCCTGCCTGTCTGTGGGATACCTGGGATTATAGACATGTGCAACTTGCCTAGCTCATTTTGTATTAAGTTGAAAGAGAGGGCAGGAGTTACAGCTCAGTAGTTACAGCACATGCCTGACACATGCAAGGGTGCAGGTTCAAATCCACCACCATGTACACAACAAAGTGTTGGAGCAACGAAAGTCACATGAAAAACTAAATAAAAATTGCTTCTTTTTCTCTTTAAAAAAAAAAAAGTTTAAAGAGGAAGTGCCTTTGGGTCAGCTCTCACTTCACATTATACCTTTTTGCTTCTCATGTCTTGGATATAACCACCCACAGTGCAGGATGGGACGCGCCATCAGATGAGAGAAGTGTGTGGGCCCAGACTACCCTTCGAGTTACTGCCACTTGGTAAAGCTTCCTTCCCAGGTGGTGGCACAGTACAGGGGTCAAGGGAAAATAGGGTTGGCATAGATGAGGCCCCTGCAATCCACAGCTCATAAAATCATTCCCACTTAGATGTTCAGTGGAATCCATAAACTGAAAACCACATGCAATAAACAAGGAGGGGCAGCAAATAAAATCTTACAATCTCAGAAAATGTTCAATAAACATTTTCCAAGTGAGAAAATATTCTAACAGTTACTAGCTTCTTTCTCCCCCTTATAGTACTTGGGTATGGGGTGCATGTGTCTCACAGAAATCACATGTCTTGGGGCTGTAGTATTCAATGCTAGCTAGAGTGCTCACCTAGCACTTACTTGTGAAGCCCAGGGTGAAATTCCCAGCACCATGGGAAAAAAAAAAGAAAAAGAAAAAGAAAAATTCATGCCTTAAAGGCAAGCAAATTCCAGATCTCTGCACCATACCAGCTCCCCCCACACCAAATCCAGCAGCTGTGTACTTCTTACATACCCCTGGGAAGTCCCAACACCCTCACTGGACAGCTCCTACCCTTGGAAAGTTTTTCCTATCCTCAATCACTTCTCCATCTTGGCTCCTTTCCCAGACCAGCCACCCAGAGCCCTGGTTTCTCTGCTCACAGGAGCCACTTCACCAGCCAGCCTGAGTTCCCCCACCAGCCATGACATCAAAGGCCAACAGCTGGGAACCTGGTCATTCCCAGCTGCATCTGGTTGACTTGGCGGCCAAAGGGGAAACTCAGGGCCTCCAGGGCTCTGAGCAGCAGATGAGGCCCTTATCCCAGACCCGGCTACCAGCCAATGCCAGCCTGTCCACTAGACAGAAAAACACACGCTGGCCGCCTGCCCTGGGCTGTTTCCAGAAGAGAAATTTAATCTAATTTACATACTTCTAGGTACATCAATAACCAAAAGGTGGCCACTGAAAAAAGTTAAAAGGTCAATCAGCTCCCGGTATCTAGCTGGCCCAGGATTGCAAAATAAAAAGATCCACGTTCCTTATTCTCTACACAAAACGCTTTTTTAAAAAAGTGAAAGATCTAGGGAGCTATACATAGAAAGCAACAGTGAAAAGGGGGAGGGAGGGAAAGAAGGATGGGAGAAGGGTTCCCATCCCCTCCCTACCCTCCGGCCCTGGAGCCCCTGAAGCTCTGGGGGTCCTTGACATGGCAGGAGGCAGCTGTCAGCTCTGAGCTCTTCCAAGCTAGGAAGGCCCCTCTGGGGGCGGGGGCAGCCAACAAGGATATCCGTGGCATTGTGGGCTCAGTGGGGGCTCCCAGGCCCAAGTGGGCACACAGAAGGAGCGTGGCTTCCCCTGAGCAAGCACCGTGGCATGACATGATCGTTTGACTCGGGAACTAGGGGGCTAGGGCAGATCCCGGGTTTCATGAGGTGCATGTGTGCGTGTGTGTATGCTTGCATGTGCATGTGTGAAAGGATATTCTAGGGACAAGACAGGACCAGAACGGGAGTCTTTGGGGTCTTTGCAAATGGCCATGGATGGCAGGCATGGCCCTGCATGGCTGCTAGACACAGGGGAATGTTGTCCTCCCCTGTGATCAGATCAGCTGCCATCAGGACCTGGCTGCTACCCTTGAAGGACCAGGTGGGTGTGGACTGGAGGAAGACACCCTTGTGGCCCCAGAGTCCTCAGGCTGGGGGAAGGGTGGCTAGCTGCTCCCGGTGCCCATCTGTAGTGTGCCCGGCCCCCGAGGGGCACCGGTTTGAGGTTTTGGCTTGCTCCTTTGGAAACGGAAAAGAAAGGAAGAGAGGGAAAAGGACACAGAGGAGAAACAGGAGACAGAGGTGGCACAAGAGGAAATCTGGAATGCTTTTGTGTTAGGGTGCCTCTGCCGCTGCTGTCTGTGCCTGTGGGGCTTGGGGCTCCTCAGGCGCGGGGTCTGCTTTGGAGAAATTCATCTCCAGGATGTGTCGCTGTAAGTGTCGCACCCACTCTTCCTGGATGGAGAGGGGGCCCTGGAATTCCACTTCACAAAACCTGTGTGGGAGAACAGAAAGAGGGAGAGGCCACTGACATAAGGAGCAGAAACATATCTCTGGCTAAACCTGCCACTACTCAGTATAAAAAGAGCAAGTCTAGGATTTGAGGGAACAGGGGTCCAGAAGCTAGGTGCTTCCCTGTGGACAGTCACCTCTGTCCATCATGGGGTCATGGCATGGTCCCCTGGAGATGAAGTTTCTGGTCCTGGGTAAGAGACATCAGCTTCCCAAGTACCTTTACCATCTGTCTAATGCATATGATCTCAGAAGGTAGAGGGTACAGAGAAGCAGAGTCTACTCAACTCTCTAGGTCACTCTTCAAGTCAGCAGCAATAAAGCCTCATAGCACAGGCGCCCAGAGACTTAGGCTTAAATCGTACTCTGACTTCAATTGTGTGGCCTGAGATAAGTCACTTCATGTTTCAGAGTCCCAGTCTCCTGGATTTTGCTAAGAATTAACTAAGACTTTTTTTTTTTTTTTTAAGAGAGAAGGACAATGAGAGAGACAGAATTTTTATTGCATTTTTCACATGGCTTTCGTTGCTCTGACACTCAGTTGTGCACATGGGTGCTGGGGTTTGAACCCGTGTACTTGTGCATGCCAGGCAAGCGCCACAACCACCAAGCCACCGCTCCAGCCCCTACTTTTTTCTTAATCAGACACATTTGTTGAGTGCTTACTATGTGCCAGGCGGAGTTCTCAGTGTGTTCTAACTATTAAACTCAGTCCTCATAATAAATCTTTCAGGTAGGTCTACTATCAATTCTGTCTTAAGGGTGGGAAAATTGAGATATGGAACAGGTAAGTCTTGCCTGAGGTCACTAACCCAGGTCTCATTGGTTATAAAGCTCAGAGTGTCAGCCCGATGATCTGAGGTACCAGTGCCTTGAGGAGTCCTTAGCTTGGGCCCCACCACACCTAAGGGCAGCCCCCAAAGCTGTATCTGCCACCCTCACCAGACCCTATCCTGTTCTGAGGCTCCTGGTGGCCAAGGCCTAGCTGGGTATTCTCTCTCACTCTCCCAGGGGCAGCATACCTGCACTTGAGGGTGTAGATATTGCCAACAAACTTGACAAGTGATGTTTGAGGGGGCCGGGGCACCAGAGAGGGGACTGGCCGCACCCGGGGTGGGGGTTGCCGCACCTCTTCCAGCTTCTGATGCAGGTCATTGGCCTCTTCACTCCCCCGGACCCCAGAGGAATCTGGGGGGCGGGCTTGTCGACGCTCAAATTCTAAGATGGAGAGAGGGATAGGAAATGAACAGGATGGCCAGGGCCCTGAGGACACCCCTGCCTTCAGCAAGCAAGGGGCTGACACTTTGGGCACTCATATACTGGTGACTGGGCTGCAACCTGGATGGTGGAAGGATGAGTGGAGGAGTAAGCAACTGTGGGAGTGAACGCAGGACAGTTCCCAGTGGGTGGGCCCACCACCCTCAGGACCCACCTACAACTGCACTCACTGTTGATATTCTGCCGCTGGTGTTCCTCAGCCTTCACAGTCCCTGGTGGGCTGGCTGCCAGAGGCCGCTCACCGCTGTCGGCTGCCCGGCCAGCCTCAGGCCCTGGCTCACCCCCAGCACTGCGGCTGACCAAGGCCAGGCCCCCAGGGGCCAGCCCCAGGGGTGGTCGCTTGTCGCTGTCACGACCATGGCCAGCACTGCGGAACTTCTTGGTGAAGGGGCGGCCACCCTGGATGTAGCTGCGGTAGGCGCCCACCTTCTGGGGCCGGTGCTTGATCCACTCACTCAGCGTCTCAATGGGCGAACCGTTGACACACCACTCTGTCACACCAAATTGCCGCAGGTGCGCCCGTGCATGGCTGGCCAGGGCTTTGCGGTTTTCAAAGTAAAGGCCACAGAGCTCGCAGCAGGCCTCGGTGGCTGCAGGCAGAGGGGGTACTGCTGAGCCATGGCCCCAAGAGGGTAGGCATACCCAGAGGGCCTTGCTCAGGCCAGGAGCCAATCCCACCTCCCACAGGGACCTCGCCTCAGGGGCCCTGCTTGGGGTCAGTGTAGGTGTTTGCGGCACTGCCCAGCCTTGCAGGCCCTGGCAGATGCCCTCCCGGGACCCTGCCATCCACTGCTTACAGGAGTGGGAGGTCTTCTCATGGAGGGTCTTTGCCTTGAAGGGCAGTTCAGTCTGGATGTAGGTCTTGGCCTTGACCTCTGCGGGGAGGAGGCGGTCCTCCTGCAGGGGCCGCTTGGCTGCCACTGAGCCCAGGTAGCCAGTGGCTGAGGGTTTGGCCCCAGTGATGGGTGTCAGGCTGAGCTCCCGGGGAACCTGGGCCGGCCCAACTCCTGGTTTGCCTGGCCGGCCAGCCAGGGGTGACAGCGGCAGTTGGGACTGCACAGGCCCAGGGGCCACCGTGGGAGACCCATCCTCAGCCAGGGCAGGAGCCAGGTCTCCAGCTGGTGGCTCCTTCTTGATGAGGCACGGCTTGGACTTCTTCTTCAGGATTTCCCGCAGTGTGTCAATGGGCGAGCCATTGACAGACCACTCAGTTACACCCATCTGCCGCAGGTGGGAGCGTGCGTGACTGGACAGGCCCTTACGGTTCTCGAAGAACTCACCGCAGAACTCGCAGCGGATGTCGCGCACCGGCTCTGCCCGGGACGCTGCAGGGGGTCCAAAGTTGGGGGGAAGGGGGGAGAAGGAGGCAGCGGCTGCGGGCAGGAAGCCTCCAAGCTCAAGGCCCACGTTAATGCCAGTTGCCTAGCTGTCCCTGTTGCCACCCCACCTCCAGACTCCAGTGACCTGTTCCCTCATTTGGGCCTTCATAGATCCTTGTGTGCATCTAGTCCTTCTGCCTGCTCTGTCACCACAAATTCTAGCCAGCTTCACAATGGCTCCCTGTGAGAGGCTGGGCAAGCCTCCTCCCTTCTCTAAGCCTTGGTTTCTTCCTTTGCAAGATGGAGATGAAAACCCTCACTTCCCAATGTTACTGGCATCATTTAAAATGAGAACAGTTCAGAGCACATGGCACAGAGGTGGCACACAAGCTCTAAGGCAGACCCTAGGCCATCCTCCCTACTTGGCATACAGCAGGCACTCAATCGACCTGAGCAAAATAAACATAGTAATGGTGCAACAGGGAATCAAGTGACAGTGACATGACAACAGCCTCCACACACAAAGAGCTTTGTGCAACCAGGCACTGTGCTAAACGCTTTGTTATACTTAATCTTTGGAAAACTACAGATGTGGGACTATGTTGATCTCCATCTTCCAAATGAGGAAACTTCCCAAAGTTGCATATTATTGGATTCTGGAGGAGGAGAGATCTTGACTCAAATTTGACTCCAAATGTCAAGCAATCGATTACCAGGAATATCAGAAAGACAACTCAGACATCTACTGCCAGTCCCTCTGCTCCTGCCCATCTCTAATTGATCTCTGGTTAACAGTCACTACCAACTGATTGAAGATGGCACAAGAGATAAATCTTTTTGCCATCACTATATGACATAATTCTACCTCTCCTGTATGAACAGAGGAGAATCAAGCAGCAGCTCAGTCGCATGGATTTGCACAGCAGGAATACACAACTAGCCCTGTGGACCTGTATGTCCTCCCTTCCAATTTAGCCCTGGGTGCTATGAATACCCACATGGGAGGCAGGGAAAAAAAAAAAACCCTCCATTCCTTTTCCCTGCCCTGCCACAGGTTCACACTTACACAGGTTCAAGGGTGTCATGTCTTCCCGCGGTGCCCCCCAGGGACCCTCAGATGGGTGTGGTTCCCCATGAAGGGCCCCCGGCAGCATCTCCCGCTTGATCTCCACCCGCATTTGTTCAGGCTTCAGCTTCTTGGGCAGGGAGGTTGCAGTCAAGCCTGGGAACATCTTCCGGGCCGTAGGAGGAGGAGAAGCAGTTGGTGAGTGGCCCAGGGGACTGCCTGGTGGTGGTGGCAACTTCTTAGCCAGAGGTGAGATGTGAAGGTCCGAAGGGTTGCGGGCTTCTAGTGAGCTGCCAGGGCCTCCACTGCCCACCACCTTTGCCAGGGCTTTTGGGCTGGGCCCTGGTGGGTGGGAGGGCCCACCCGGCCGAGACTGGGTCCGTCTCTTCAGGATCTCCCTCAGTGTGTCGATGGGCGAGCCATTGACGTACCACTCAGTCACACCCATCTGTCGCAGGTGGGAACGTGCATGGCTCGACAGGCCCTTGCGATTCTCGAAGAACTCACCGCAGAACTCACAGCGGATGTCTCGAGCTGGCTCTGGGCCGGAGGCTGCAGCAGGAGAGAAGAGCAGTTACAATTTTAAGTACCACTACAATGGTCACCTGCAGTAGTGTCCTGGTCAGCTGGGTGTGGGCAGCAGCATGCCCACAGGCTAGGGTGGTAGTGGAGGGCAGGTGCAAGTGAGGGAGCTGAGGAGTAGGGCGGGGGGGGGGGAGACACCCAGCAGGAACAAGGGGAGGCTCCAGAGAGCAAATGGGCTCTCAGTCCTGGCAGAGGACAGAACCAAGACTCCATGGCTCTGAGGAACTCAAAAATGATGGGGGCAGGAAGCAGTAAACTAGACACCACATGCCACCCAAACTGGGGAGGCAGATGTGAGCACCTTCCACATCAAAAGGCAGGACCTTCCCCTTGGCCTTTATTCTTAGGGAGGGTCATGGTGATGGAGGTCAAAGGCCAAGAGAGAGGGCCAACCAGCCCACTGCCAAAAAGATCTCTGGGCAGAGCCAGTCCACTGCCAAAGGCCCCTGTCTACTCCTTGCCCCAAAAGGGAGGGAGTAGGGAGGGGGCCGTGACCCCCCCCGGGAGGGGCTCCAGGGCCCGCAGGGAGGAGAGGGCAGCTGAAGCGAGAACCTACAGAGGTTGAGAGGAGATGGCTCCACATCAGAGGCCCAGAAAATGCCGGCGGCTGTGGCGGCCGAGAGGTCCTGCTTCCCCCAGGGGCTGGCCGGACCCGCGGCCTTCAGCTTGGCCTTCTTGGCCGGCGGTGGGGGGGGGAGCAAGGAGAGGGCCGCAGAGGCGGGAGGAGGCCGCCCCAGCTGGGCCAGGGCTCCCCGCGCGAGTGGGAGGCGGATCTGGATGCCGCCGTCCCTCCTGATGAGCCCGTGGAGCACGTCTATGGGGGATCCCTTGGCATCCGGGTCGCTGACGCCCAGGTGGCGCAGGTGGGCGCGGGCGTGGCTGGATAGGCCCTTGCGGGTCTCAAACCAGGCACCGCACAGCTGGCAGTCCAGCTCTCTGCCCCCGTCACTATCTAAAGCTGCGGAGACAAAACACAGGGGGGGTTCACGGCCGCCACCTTGGCCGGCCCTGGGGGAAGGAGCTGGAGGGTTTGGTGTGATTCTCAGCTGCCCAGGCAGTTCAGGGTCCAAGTCTCACGCCGCAGACTTATTTTGAGAGGCTTTGGGCAGCAGAACATCCTGTTCTTTGCCTAGCCTTGTGGCATTAAGGTGAAGGTTGAGAGCTTAAGGAAGTGGGGTGGACAGGCAGTGACCAAATTCCTGAGGCAAATTCTGATTCTCCTGGGCCCTGGCCCCTGGGAACCTTGCTATAAGAGCTGTGGGGGCAGAAAGCGGGTACAAAATAAGAGCCTCAGTGAGCTGCTCAGCCCCAAACAAGGGCACAGTTATCAACAGCCCTGTTCCTGAAGACAGCACATTCAGTGGAAATAGTTTCAAGGGAACATGAGGTGCCAACTGGGCAGAGGGGGCCTAACTCTGGGGTCACCCCCAAAGTGTAATGCCCACATGTATATGGGTAAGCCTGATGTTCTTCAGTACATCTTCACAAAAGCTGCGCATTGCATTTCTTCCCAAATCCTACTTGCCAGGCCCATAGCTAGCACAACTGAAGGAAGACCACCCCAGGCACAAATAGAGAAACCTTTGCAAAGAATGGCTAGGAAGAAGTGAAGATAGGACCAACTACGGGCCCCTCACATTAGGTGGACTACTTGTGTACCTACAGGACCTAGATACCCTGAAACCCACTGAGGAAGCTAGGCCCACAGGAGCCCTAGTTACTTTCACTATCCCAAATCCTTAGCAAAGGATAAAGAATTGTCCCAAAATGGTAAGGATGACCCTGGCAGGCTTAGTAGCTGCAGCCAGGCCTCCAGAGGAAGATCAGCAAAGTGGGACACAGATGATCGTAAGCAGGTGACCCAAGGGGAGACACAGTGAGTACCTCAACCAACAATCCTCCTTGGCTGACCCAGGATCTGAGAGCTTCAGTCCCCCCATCCCCACACCATGCACCCTCCTGATCTGAGACCCAATTTACATCCCAATCCCTCCCAGCACTGGGACCTCCCTCAGCTCCCAGGACCCACACTCACTGAGGTTCAGAGGCCCCTCATCCTCAGACTGGGGCCACTGCGCCTTTGGGGAGGCCGGTCGGGGGCTCAGGGACAGCTGGGGGCTCTTGTCCTCAGGATTCTTGGGGGTAGGAGACCCTGTCAGGGCCAGCGGTGACTTCTTGAGGAGCGGAGAGCTGGGTGGGTGGGCCAGGCCCTTGGTGGAGAAGCCAGGAGAAGACTTGATGGCTTTGTTGACAGCAGGGGCATCCAGGGGCTTGGCCAGGGTGAGCAGACCTGGCCGGGTGGCCCCTGAGACCAATTCTTTCGGCGAGTTGGACTTCTTAGTTAGGCCTGGGGGCAGCCCAAGGGGACCATCAGGCAGGCCCTTCTGCTTCACCAGCTCGTAGAGAAGGTCGATGGGGGCACCACTGCTCTCCGACTCTGCTACCCCCAGCTGCCGCAGGTGGGACCGTGCGTGGCTGGACAGGCCCTTGCGGGTCTCAAAGCAGGCACCGCAGACCTCACAGGTGGTCAGGCTCTGGGCTGGAGGGCGAGATGGAGGCCAGGAGACCAAGCTGTGAGGCCTCCAGGCCCTGCTAGCCCCTTCTCCTCCCCCTTCACACCCAATCTCTGTGTAAATGTCTTACTTTTGTCAAGCCCCCTTGAGCCTCACAATGATTCTAATGAAGTGGAGATTAATCAGTCTGGTTTGCTAGTAAGGAAACTGAGGCTCAGGGAAGGGAAGAGTTATGCCCAAGATCACACAGCGGCAGGCAGAGCCTTTTCAGGTTCCAGCCAATGGGGATGCCTTTCAGATCTCCACAACATCAGGACGCCTGGGCAACAGGTTCACACACACTTACTTGCCAGCCATAAGCTTCACACTGAGCTAAGTCCTAATTGTTCTCTGCAGCTCAATTCATGCCTCAAACATTGGGCTGGAGGCCCCAGCCATGGTCCCTGAGGTTCCTTTGCACCAGCATCTCTAGGGCTTTTTTCCCTGCCCATCTACTTCTTTGTCTCTCCACCCCCAACTCTGATGATCCAAAGGCAAGGGCCAGGTCACCTTTGCTCCTCTCACATCCCTGGGAACTAGCACAGTACACATCACTACACAAAACCACCTTATAGTCAATAGAGGAATCAGTGTCACATGGAAGATTGCATTGCTAACAAGGGACAGAGTCAGCAAATGACCTGGGTTTGAGTGTGAGCTCTTGACCACCATGACTGCTGCTTCTCTGAATGCCTGTCCCTTGCCCAGTGAGGGTATCGCTGGGGGCTGTGCACAGCCAGGGCTGCATAAGCTCAACAGAAAAGACAGCGAAGTGTTTCCTTGGTGTCCTAAGATGCTGAGAGAAAGCCATGGACAACCTGGGAACCCATATAACCCCCAGGCCTGTGCGCTCCCCTGTGAACCAGGAATCTGGACCAGCCAGCATTCCTGCCCTGCCACCTGGGCCACTCACCCTTGAGGTCCGGCAGCTCCTGTTTGCTGCCATGAGGAACCTCGGCGGCCACTTTGCTGCTCAGTCGACTAGCCACCTGCTCCAAGGCCCCAGGGACAGGCAGGCTCTTCTTAGGAAGCAGGGGGGACCCCAAGTCCATGGCCACCATTGTGTTTTCCTCAGAACCCAGGCCTGTGGGGTGGAGGAGATGGGCTCAGCCCAGGCAAGGATCAGATTGTCTACCCCAAGATGGATAAAGAGTGGCAATTCTTCCTTATTTTTGGCACCTGCTCTCACTGAGAAGCAGCTCACCCCATGAAAGCTGAGGTTCAACCCATAACACCAGTACAATGCAGGAACACGGAGGCTGCCCAAGGACAGAAGACATGAGCAGAAGCTTCCACCCACCAGAATATGGAGAGGTCAGGGTACATGATGCAACCCTGAGCTGAGACTCCCACCCTAGAGGATCTTAGAGAAAACATCTCTCTGGGGAGAACATATAAAAGAGATGGAGGTGGAGAGAGTTAAAAGAGGAATTTGAGAAAAGGAGATCAATGTCAGTAGGCCAGAGAGGCAATGCAGAGGTAAGGAGCAAAGGGCAGGGACTTGAGACTTAATGAGGAATCTCCACCAGCAAGACAGCTGGGGCTGGGGCTTCAGAGGCAATGCAGGGAAGGGGAGGTCTATCCATCACCAGCTGAACCCTGAATGAGATATGGTAAGAACCGGAACCTGGACAAGCCAGCAGCGATCTGACTGGGAAAAGTAACAGTGGTAATCACTGAACTTTGTATGAAGTTTCTGAAGCAATTATCAAGCCAAGAAGATTCCCTAGTTAAGAGGTGCATGAGGAGAAGGACTACAGGGTGGGTTTTCATGTTCTGATTTTTCACAGGAAGGAGCCTGGGAGATCTGATGAGTTGTAAATTTAAAGTTCTGAGCATGACAAGAGCTCTGGAAAATGGGAACTGTGTCTTCCACTGCCTCGGAGGCGCTAAGTGGGAGGCAATAGGGCAGGAGTCCACTCAGGTCCCCTGATCAATTTGAGTTCTACAGAGGCAAGAAGAAGGCAGGCCGGGAGGCCATCAGCAACTGGGACACCGAGGGCTTTGTCAAAGTCTCCGGGTGCGGGGCCGGGGACGCGTCTGTCAGATGGGACAGGGCCAAAGTGGGTTTCCGCACCAACGGGACCGGAACCGTGACAAGGGACGCGCCTGGGACTGCAAAAGAGGCAGGGGACATCTGTCAGGCGGAGCGAGGATCCCAAGGGCCAGCGGCAGAGTTTCCGAGGCCCCGGACCCTGCGAGCGGCGACAGGAGGCCCGGGACCAGCGCGACCGGAGAGCCTGGGGGGAGGGGGCGTCCTGGAGACCGGACGGCGGGCGTTGGGGGCGGCAGCGGCGGTACGGGCGGGCGGGACGCCGACTTTTCCTACCCAGCACCCTCCCGGGAGCCGGCTCTTACCCGGCGGGGGCGCGGGTCCGGGACCCGGCTCCGGCTCGGCCTTGGGCCCGTCCCGCGGTGGCGGCGGCGGCAGCGGGGGTGGGGGCGGCGGCGGCGCTGGCAGAGTCACCGGGCCCGGGCTCGGGGGGCCGGGCGGGGGCGCCCCCGTGGGCGCGCGCTCCCGGGCGCCCCCCGCGCGCGGCCCCGCCGCCGCTTTGCTCTCCGCTTTTGTCACTCGGCACTGGGCGGTGGAGGCGGCCATCTTGGCTCCGGCGCACGCGGGGCGGCCGCCCCAGGCGAAAGCAGCCGAGCGCCGAGCGCCACCGCCGCCGAGCGCGCCCCGCCCCGCCCCTCGAGGTATGTCCAGGATGGCCTGCCGAGCGCCGAGCGCCACGAGTGAACCGCTCGTCCGGGCCCTGTTGTTGACTCAGGGCGGCAGCCGCTGGGAGTTCTCCGCCCGCTCGGGCTCACCCGTGCAGGCATGCCGCGCTCCAAGCGGCTTCCAACTGCCGCTCCATCCCAGGCTGCGAATATCCAACGGCTGGGATGGGACTCCTCCAACCACACGCATCCACCTCAGTATTAGCATTCAGAGACCCGACCGGCGGATTTAGGACCTGCCCCAGGACCCTAACCCGTTCTCTTTCATGCAAGTCTCCCCTTTTGGGTCGACGATTCTGGAAGACACCTGATCCTCAACCACGAGGATTCCCGCCAACGTCATCCTGGTATCCAGCTGTCCTCCGACGGTGCCGTCCTGCAGTCCTAGGGAACTCTCGTGCACACATACCTACATTTCATGCACCGTCAGCTCCTCCCTCCACAACTCCAAATCGACGGCGCTCAGCTGTTCCTTGACAGCTGGGTGGGGCCAGAATCAGGCCGTTGCCCCGCCCTCAGCTTGGCACCCGCCCGCTTGGCCCACTTGGGGAGAGGAGAGGAGGCTTCTAAGATCAGCCCTGCAGCGCCACTACTCACACCTAGCCCTGATCTTGGGCACTTTTACTCAAGACAAGGCTTCAAGGATCGTCCCACCTCCTCCTTAACCTCTATCCCCCGCCCCCGCCCCCCGCAGGTGTTCACTGAACAATCCATAGCTCTCCTCCTTCTCCCTCCGGACAAGGCGAGGATATATCAAATTCACTTCCTCCCATCCATAGGCTGACTCCTCACACCCCAGTGACTTGGCCAGTTCCCTTCGCAGTCACTGAGGGCTGACACTTTAGTCTTCAGGTTGGAAACAGCTTGGCCAGAGGTGAAACTGGCTGCTGAGCACATGCTCTCATCCTGTCCCAGATAAGATGTATGAACCTCACATTCAGTTTTCTGCGGGATGACACAGAAGGAAGGGCAAAGAGCTGGTGCCTACCAACCGTCTCTTGCAGCCCTAGCCATCCTCAGAGTTAGCTATGCCATCCAGTACCCCACCACCATGCCCCTGCCTGAGACACTACAAACCAAATTGAGTGAGCTGAACACTAGCAAAGGCATGAAGCCTGAAGTCATATCCTTACTGTCCCTCTCCCAGAGATGCTCCTCAGTTTCCTCCTTATTCAAAAAAGAGAAGCGTCTTGGATACCCCTACCCTTTGCAACTCCAGAGGGCCCTTCATTGGGCTTATAGATGGGATAAGTCCAGCCAAGCCTAGAGTACAAATCTGGGTAGGACCCTGGAAAGTGCAAGTAGGGGAAACAGAAGGAAGCCCCACATGTCTGAGTGAATTCCCCCTTCATTTTTAGGCACCTTTCAATTCTCAGAGCCCAACTGCTCTGCATAGCCAAGTTCTCTGCTTTATAAAAAGTTTCTGCAAAGTTAGCCTTTACAACACTGGAACCTTCACTTTTTCATTTCCTCTGTGGTGCCCTACACCAAATAACAATTCTGGCTTTCAAGTATAGGAGGGGCTTATCAGTGCTGGCTTTGGTTGAACATCAAGAATTTGGACTCTAGTTCTGCACTATCCAATAGGATTGCCACTGGTCCAGTACTAGCCATATGTCAAGTGCTCAGCTACCACATGTGGCCAGTGGTGACCCTCCAGTACAGCACAGAAAGCTAAACATTTCCATCATCTTAGTTCAATTGGGCAGCATGGCTAAAGACAGAAGCTTCATCAAGAACAAGGAATCTGGAGCCCAACTGCCTGGACATCAAAACCTGGCTCCTCCTGGCTGTGTAACTTCAGAAAGGTTAATTAGGCTCTCTGTGTCTCAGTTTCTTCATCTGTAAAATGTGGATGGTCACAACACCCCACCCTAACGGATTTGTGACTATAAAGTGCTTTGTACAATGTCCTCATAAGAGTTCAATAAGCATTTGCAGGGAAAAATCAGATTTGGAAAGGGTCCTGGCCCAGCCCCTGTGTAAAACAGAAATGACCCCTAAGTAGCAGAATGGTAGTGAGGAGAGTTGTCAATGTACTTTGTCAAGTGACTCAAAATGCTTCCAGAAAAGTACAGTGGCTGCCCCCAGCCACCACCACTCCATCCCTCTGAGCCCCTGGGAAGGGTCAGGGCTCCAGCCTGGCCCGCCCCCTCCCCTTACCATCTCCGTAGGCTGGCCCAGGGTCCTCGGCCCAGGTGGGTGGAAAGGGCACAGTAAGAGGTAAGCGAGGCCGGCGGGAGGTCAGGAAGCTGCCAGGTGGCCCACCAGGCTCTCGGCCCAGGGGACTGGGGGGCAACTCAGCAGCGGAGGTGGCCAGTAGCTCCTGTAGGATGTTGATGGGCGAGACGGTGAGCTCCCAGTTGGTGATGCCAAAGTCACGCAGGTGGGCCCGGGCATGGCTGGAGAGACCGGCCCGAGTGTCAAACCCAGCCCCGCAGAAGTCACAGCGCATCAAGCTGAAGGTACCAGGATCAAAGTTGGCCACTGCAAAGAAAGGACATGAACTGTCCAGGGTCAGGCAGGGGAAGGGGCAGATAGTTTCTAGTCCCAACCCCTTTTGGTTCCCAGGGCTTCTTACCCTCCAAATCACATTGAACCACCTTCCTCCCTTTTTGCTATGGACACTCCTGCCTGTCCCAAAGCTTTCAGCTCATGCACCCCACCCTTCACACTCCAGAGGGCTGATCTCAATCTCAAGTTCCCTCCTTGCAAATCTGGAGGCACCAGGGACCTCTCCCTCAGAAAGGTTTCTCTGGTTTAGGATTTGTAATCAGTTGGATGAATATTCAGTACATAACCTTCTCGTGTCTATTTTTGCTCATCATTGCTGCAGTACTGTAAATTAAATATGAATTGTATAAAGAAATGGCAAACAGAGGATGTGATACCCCACCCTACTGGGAGCCTTCTCTTAGCCCCACCCCCAGGTGGAGACAGGGATTTCCTCACTTGGCTTCCCCAGCCTCCTGGTTCTCCCATCCCCAACCATTTGATATCATAACTGTCTGGTTTCCTGACTGTCCACACCATGTCCCCCATCTTAGTGCATATACGCACACACTCTCACACACTTGAACACCATACCAGCATCTGCCCAAATAGACTCTGTGATTGCAATATGAGAACCACCCAGGGTACTCCTATTGGAGATGGACCTTCAGAATCAGAACCTTGTCATCTGAGAATCTGCATACCTCATAGGCAGCCCCAAACTGTAAAGTTCACCAATGGTCCCCTCAGTCCTGGCTTCGGTCATGAATTCCAGGAGAGCAAGATCTCCTGTTTTATTTACTCCTGTGTCCCTTGGCCTCTTTACCCAGAACAGAGGGGACCTTGCTCAATAAACATTTGTTGAATGAAGGAATTAAATGGAATTCTCTGCCTGGGGCTGATTCCTCTGCCCAGACTCCTTCCTCCAGCTGCAGGCATGGCCAGGACATTGGGGCATCCCCTCGTATCCACCAATCTTTGGTGGCGACCTTTGCTGTGGCTCCCAGGTCTCACAGGAAGGAAGGCCCCAATTTCACCCTGCATGGCACTAAGGGAGGATTTAGAGTGAGGGTGGATGGGTTTAGAACTCAGCTCCCCAGCCTGATGGCTCCCAGGCTTTGGAGGGAGGTGGGTGCCAAAGCAAAGCCACTCTACCTTTTTTCTTCTTCTTCTGGAAGGAAAACCTGCGCTCAATGGCCTTCACCTCCTCGGCAGAGATGAAGTGCCGCACATTGTAGCTGACGCCCACACGGTTCAGGTGGCCACGGACGTGGTTGGCCAAGCCGATGCCATTGTGGAAGCGATCAGGGCAGTAGGGGCATTTCCGCTCCTCAAGCTTCAGGGCCATTGACGGGTCTCCCTCCAGGAGTGTGTCTAGCCCCAGGGGGTCACCCAGTGGAGCATCCAGGAGCAGGAAATCTAGGGGGTGGGTACCCTGCAGCCCCAACTCCTCTGGCTGCAGTGTCGGGGGCACCCTGGCTGCTGCCGCCATGACCTGAGGCCTCAGTTTCGCCACCAGAACAATGGGCACCATCCCTCGGAGCTGTTGCCGTTGTGCCCTCGTGGCCTCAGCAGCCTGCAGGGCATCTCGGAAAGTCTGCTTCAGCTCTAGGGCTGGCTGGGGGATGAGGCTGGGGGTGGCTGGAAGTGGAAAAATCTCATTTCCAGGGGAAAAATCTGTTTCAGAAGTCAGTGTTATATCCTCTTCCTCCTCTTCCTCCTCCTCCTCCTCTTCACTCCAAGGGTGGTTATGGTCTCCCAGCCCCTGCAGGTGATCAGTGCTTTTGTTTCTACTGAGCTGAATGGAGTAGGGGGTGGATGCCAGGGATGAGGGAAAGACCAGCCTTCCAAGAGGCCTCTGGCCCGAGTTGTGCGGGAGTGGCTTTGACAGTGAGAAATCCCTCATGCCCAGCTGCTGGCAGTCTGGGCCATAGGCCAGGCTGGGGTCATATCCAACAGGGTTCTCCTGCCATGTGGGGGCCAAAAGCGGCTCAGCTTTGCCAAAGTAGTCCACGGTGCTGTCAGGGAAGCGGGTGTATGCATCCTGGCTTGTGCCTGGCTGGCTGGCTGGGTCCTCCTCGAAAGCCTTGGCATCTTCCTCCCAGTGGGGATGGGAATGCAGGAGCCTCACATGCTCCCTAAGCAGGCTCTCGCTGGGTGCAGGGAAGCCACAGAAGACACAGGCACTGAGGCCTGAGGCGGCTCCATAGGGTGGATAGAGCAGAGTGCTGGCATCGGGGTCTGGGCTGCCAACCCTGCTGCTACCATCAAAAGGTTCCTTGGCCAGCTGGCCTGGTAGTTCACGCACGTGCAGCTTAGCATGCTGCACAAAGGCCCTGGAGGAATTGGTGCCAAAGATGCACTTGGAGCACTGGAGCCGTGCCTTGCGGCCCTCGTCACCTGGAAATTGCTTCAGTTTCTGGATCTCCTCGATGATCTTTTCCCGGGAGGCCTGGTGTAGCTGCCGGTGTTGCTCAAGGGCGGCAGGGTCAGCAAAGGCCCAGCCACACTCTCCACAGGCCAGGGGAGCCAAGTCAGCAGGGGGCTCCTGGCCCGGGGCTCGGCGGTGCTGGCTCATGTGTTCCAGAAGGTGTTCCTTGTGCTTGAAGTAGATGCTACACTCGATGCACGGGAACACAGCTGGCTCCTCATCCTCGTCCTCATCAGGGCTCACTGCCCCATCAGCCATCTCTTCCAGCAGCTCACACAAGTATGGCCCTGTTTGGACTGAGGGCAGCAGTGGCTGCAGCCGCTCCACAGATGCCTCTGAGTTCACTGTCCATGTCTGCGTAGCCACTTCGGAGGCTGACATCGGTTGGCCCCACTCAGGAGGCTGGGCCAACTCATCAAGATCCTCCAGGTCCTCTCCTGAGCCCACCACCTTCATGTCCAGTGTCTTGGAGGTGTCTTCCACTGGTACAATCACCCTTCTGAAGGAAGCCAGGGGTGGTGGCTGGGGAAGCAGGTCCAGGTGCAGCCTTGAGTCTCGTGGGGACCCCTGCTTATCTGTGTCTTGAAGCCAGTCAAACCTGGGGTGACCCCGAGGGTTTTTTTCCAAAAGCTTCAGTTCACCCTGGTGGTGCAAGAACCTTCTAGGGCCCTCGAGCTCAGCATGGGGTTTCATGGTTCTCACAATGACTGAGTCCTCGAAATTCCGCTCAGATGGGATGCCCTCCCCGGCCTCCTGGACCAGGGGGTGCTCCCAGAGCCCCCGGCCATCAGGGGGACCAGGGAAGGGGCCCAGGAGATGGGGTGGTGGGGAGCCTGGCCGGAAGTCCAGGCTGCCTCCATCCCAGCAGCTGCAAGGAAGTGCCAATGGGACAGGTTAGCCATGGGCCTCAGTTTTCATTCCTAGGGTTGTGATGGTGAGGAGTTCTCCCAGGTGGTCTGAGGCTGGCCCCAGATATCCAGCCCACGGGTAACCTCAGAAAGGCTGGTAGTATTGGGGTGAGGGTAAGGGAGGGATGAGGGAGTCCAGGTGAACCCTTCCTGAGCTGTTGTCAAAAGTCAGATTCGACTACCAGGATGCACCTGTTCACATAGCCCAGCCCTGCTGCATCAGAGGGGAATGTCTGGAAACCACAGGGGGATGGAGTTACTTCTAAGTAGTGTTCCCAAGTCTGGTGGCCCAGTCAACTCTCATCAATCCCCCAGGAGGACTTAAGGCTCTGACCTGTGTACTGGACTGCTTCTGTGTTGGTCCTTCCCCAAATGAGATGACTTAACTAATTTAGCTACGCCTGGGCTGGAGCGGTGGCTTGGTGGTTATGGCACTTGCCTTGCCCAGCATGCACAAGTACACAGTTTCAAACCTCAGCACCCACGTACACAACTAAGTGTCAGAGCAACAAAAGCCATATAAAAAATTCAATAAAAAATTGATATTCTCGCTCTCTCTCTCTGTCCTTCTCTCTTTAAAAAAATTTTTTTTAGTTATACCTCCTCCCTGAATTTGGTGAAAATCAACTTTACAGCAGAACAGCTTGAGGGATGCACCTGCTCCCTGTATCTCCCCTCTTGGAAGGGAAGTCAGAAAAGCTTGATGGTCCCCACTCAGCCTCCGGCCTCAGTGACCCTGACTGTCTTAGGTGGGAAGTAGATGGAGTCAGGTTTGGGGGAGGTGAGGCAACTTCTCTGGGCCTGTTTTCTAAGCCTAAAAATGGGGATGATTTCCAAGGAACCTCCTTGTCCTTATACAATGTCTAAGAATTTCTTATGGGGGTCATCAATGAAAACATCACACATGGCAGGGGCTTATTTAAATGCTTGCAACTACAACTTTTCAAACAGGGATCTTGATCCTCCAAGACATAGGATGAAGATGGACACAACGATGCTCAAGGAAACGTTTTGCTGTACCCGACATCTGGCAAGCCTTTGACCAAAGTGAGTTCTTATAATGACTATTCTTTTATTTAGCCCTTCATTATTAAAATCCTGCCTAATGAGGGGTATCAATCGTGCATATGGAACAGAGAGGAAATGGGCCCCACACACAGGTGAGGCAGAGACAACAATGTCACCTCTAATCCTCACAGGTGATATGCAATACTAACAGAACCATCTTTCCAGGGCTGTGGCAAAAATTCAATGGGATAAACACATGCTGGGAGCCCAGCACAGAGTGGTTATTATTAATTCTGATAGCTAATGATTAATCATGATACAATTATTATTATATATCAGTGCCTGCCAATCTGTTTAATAAAGGGTGGTGGACATCAGCACTGTGGTTACTTCCTGTTCTTACCCAATGCTCCTTGGGTCCTCAAGGCAAATTTGTAAGATGCATCATGTGAACTTGACTTTGCAGTTGAGGAAACTGAGGCTCAGAGAGAGAGAGGCCTAGCATCGTTCTAAGGGCCAGGTGGCAGAGAGATAGGACTCCAAGGGTCCAATATCCAGGCTCTTGCCTCTTTGGCCCTGCTCCTGGCAGGGATAATGAGAGTTGACCGTCTGTGTTCATCCCAGACCTCTCCCCCGCCCTCAGCACACACCCAGGGGCTTGCCTATTGGGAGCCACTTCTGCCTGGCCTCCTGATTCCCTCCTGTCCCCTTCTACTTCCCAGGGACTTCTCTTGGGCCTGGGCATATCCTGTTTGCCCCCCTGCCCTCCCTGAGGTCAGGGCCAGCATGGCACTCACCAGCTGCTGATCCGATGGGTGGCGGAGGTGGCACGGGGGAGGGCTTCGCTGAGGCCAGGATGGGACTGCCCGTCTGCAACAGAGAGGGGAGACCCTGAGGGGCTGGGGTCCCCCTGGCCGGGGCTCCATACCCCAGCTCTGGGAGCCCTGTGGGGCACCTCAGAAGGGCCCTGCTGGCTCCCAACCACTCTCCTCAAGAGGCCTTTGGCCTCTGTTTTCCTGAGCCATGACAGGGGTTTCTTTGGAAAAGATCCCCAGTCTCCTGGGGGATCCCAGGGCCCTGCTACCTTCCAAACCTCCTCTCTTTCCCCACTCCCAGCCACTAGGGTGATTTTTTTAGTCACACCCTGTTGAAAATTCCCCTGGCTTCTCATTATACTTAAAATTAAAGCCAGATTCCCAAATGCCACCACAAGGCCCTAAGAGGTTGGATGTCTGCTGTTTCTCCAACCTCACCTGCCTCTCCTTGGCCCTCACTGCCTCTGCCCTGACTACATGGCCCTCAGGTGAAGCTTTAAAGCCACCTAACTCTTTCTAGCCTCAGGCCGTTGCCTGTGCTCTTCCCTCTGCCTGGAGACCCTTCCCTGTCCACCTGCTGAAGCAAGTCATTGATTTTTTTTTTTTTTTCTCAGCATCTGTTTGATTTTTTTCCTTAGCTCTCCCAGAAATTGCTTGAGTTCCTCTCTGTCTGGTTGCTTGTCTGGGTCCCCTCCAAGGACATAAGTCCCACTACAGCATGGACTTTGTCAGCCTTATTCACCACAGTATCTCAGTGCCCAGCACACGGTACTCAACAAACACATCCTAGACGATGAGTGATGAGCCTGTCTTATCTGAACTATGCAGGGCCCATGCCTTATTCTGAACCCTCTCCTGGGCCTAAATCCTAGAATGGGAATCCCCCTGGGAATCCCCCAGCACAGATAGAGCCAACTCTCCGTTATCCGCCTGTGGAGCCAACGCCTGGAGCGGCCACAGGAATTCTGGCCTGTGTCCTCTCTGCCTGCCACGCTTGCCTGCCACAGACAAGCATGCCAATTGGGGAGCAGGCCAATTTCCTGGGCCAAGGTTAACACACTGGGGTAACTTGTGTCCTGGCCAGGGCCCGACAGATGCAATTGCTGGACCAGCCTCAATTTGAGGATGGTCCAGAAAGAGTGCAAAGGCTGAGACTAATTCTTTTTCCAATCCCCCACCATCCAATTTGCCCTGGAAATTGAGAGCTGACCTTTCGGAATCAATGAATGAAAATGAAAGGGGATGCATTGGGAAGGTGTGGTCGCTGCCAGAAGGTCTATCTGCTGAGCCCAAGGAAAAGGGCAGTTTCTTAATCTTGGCACTGTTGACATTTGGAGTCAGATCATTCTCTAGTATGGGGGCATCATAGGAGGTTGAACAGCAGCTTTAGTCTCTACCCACTAGGTGCCACTACCTCCCTATCTTATAGTCAGGACAACCAAAAGTACCTCCAGACATTACCAAGGTGTCCCATGGATGGCCAGCCTGATTGCTCCCATTTGAAAACCACTAGTGTAGATGAACAGGGGGCAGAGTTGTGCTTGGAGTTAGGAGGGGGCGTTGCAGAGTGTGAGGACTGGGAAAGCAGGGCCTGGACCCCAGGAAGTGGCTCTAAGAGGAATACTCAAGTCACAGAAGGGAGCTTCTTAAGAGGGCGACTGATTTGCAGCTAACCAGTCCCAGTACAGCCTACAGGTACAGGTTTAAGGGTCCTGGGTATTCTGATTTTAAGATTCTAAGACCCCAAGCTCTTGAGATTCTGGGTGTCCCAGATCTGGTAGTCTGCTGTTGTCTAAGAATTCCATGAGCCAGGGGCCACACTGGCCTCTTTGTCTGAGCAGCTCCAGAGAGGCTCCTATTTTTAGTGGCAGCAACTTTGGAGGAAGGAGGCCAAGCAGAATCCATGTCCGAGACATGCTGGAGTTGGGAGTTTGCCCAGAAACCTCCATACCAATGGGGATCCAAAAGTCCCTGTGGGTTGCAAGAAGTGCCTGGGATGCACCCCTCAAGCTGTGACCATGCCAAGGGGCCCTCATTGGCTCCTGCCATCTGGGATCCCAGAGAGGGCTTGCAAATGACAGAAGGAGGAATCCATGAACAACTTGAACCTCAGGCCAGGCAGCTTGGCAGAGTGGCCAAGAGACAGAATTTGGAACCAGACATATCCAAGTTCAAGGCCCAGTAGTATGGCTTGTCTTTCCGGCTCCAAGGCTTGGTTTTCTCCTCTGTTCAATGGGTATAACCACCAATCTAGTCTTGTTGGGTCAGTGATGGATGCCAATAAGGTCACAGTACATGTTCAATCCAGAGAAGTGGTAGTGGAAGGAAAGAAGGGAGGTAGGATTCCCAGGGGGTTGGGGCTGTCTCCGTGAGTCTCAAAGTGGAAGCTGGAGGCTGAACTCAGAGCCTCAGGCCTGCTGACTCCAGACTCTGATTTCCTCTCCAGTCTGGGGCTCAAGAGGGCACAAATGATGCGTTGTTTGTCTCTGGGTTCCCTGTCCTCAACACAATGTCAGGCATGTACCAAGCTCTTCAATGATCCATGTGAAATGTTTAAGCCCCCTGACACTTTGTTGTACCTGGGAGCCCCAATCCAAGAGGCACATTGGGTAGAGGCTTCAGGGGAGTTCTGGGGACTCCTGGCCAGTGGCCATAATGGAAGACAGAATAGGCAGAGAGGATACATCCTTGTCCAGGTGGAGGAGTTTGAAGGGGGTCACTGCAGAGAGTCCTTGGGGGGCTTCAAGGGCTGAGTGAGGATGAGGGAGGGCCCAGGTCTTGGGGTGGAACAGCATCCCCAGAGGCTTTTCTTATTTATAGGCACCACAAGACTCCCAGGGGACATGCCCATGTCCCAGAGCAGAGGCTGAACTGGCAGAAGAGGGCAGTTGGAAAGTCAGAGTGTCCAAAGCCCAGGTCTTCCTCCAACCCCCAGGTCACAATTCCATCCCCACCCATTTCCCAATTTGCTCAAGGAAACCAGAAAAGAGTGGACCGGGTCTCCCTTGACAGCCACAATCCCTCCCTCTCAGGCTGTAAAACAGGCACATGCATGAGTCTCTCTGGTTGACCCCAAGGTAGGGGTGAATACGCACATATCTACCTACCTTTTCCCTCTTTCCAGACCTGGGTTTTCTGCCAGGTGGAGAAGAATTGCCCAATCCCTCTGAACCAGACCTATAGAAGATTCCAGAGCTGTTCCCTTGGGTTCTCACAAAGTCAAGATCCCAGCCTTGTCTAGTCTGGGTGCATGACCTACAAGGTCCTGTCTTCTCTGAACCTTAAAGGGATTTCTAAGATTCCCTGGGTACCTGGTTAACCCTCAGCCCAAAGGAGTCTCAATTCACCATCACCCTGCTGCCTGCTGCCTGCAGGTGCCACCACATCTCCACATCTGTGGAGACCCCTGACTGGACACCTCCTACCTCTTCAGTACGCTCATCGTCCCTCATCCTACTTTTACTTTCTGAATTTCACTTTCTGACTATTGGACACTCCAAGGCGGAGTCAGGTGCTTCCTCCAATCACAGCCCCAGCAACTGAGTCTGCAACATCTTGTGCACATCTCTCTCTCCTGTTACAGATGATGGGGTCCGTGGTGGTCATGCTGAGCCCCAGAGACACCTCTGTAAGTACTTGAGCTTCATGAATGGTGCTGAGGTGCAGGATCCATAAGGATGCAGCACAGCGGTGAAGGAGGAGAACTGTCAAGCCGTGTTACTGCCCGGCTCTGTGACTTTAGGCAACTTATTTTACCACTGAATTCTCTTAGTTTCCCCATCCCTAACATGGGATAATAGTAACCAAGGCTACACCATGGGGTTCTTTTAAGAATGAAGTGAAATGATCATGGAAAAAGCTTGGGATACAAGAAACCTCTAGCAAGGTGCTTGGAAGTTCCTGGAAAATAAAGCCTTTGGGGACAGGCCAAGGAGATTAAAGGAGAACTCTGATGTATTAGCTCACTATTCACTATTCACCAGGCTCCTGCCTGGTCCTTGAAATGCTGGGCTCCTCCCCACCACAGGGTCTTTGCACTGGCTGTCCCTCCATCTGGCATACCCTTCCCACTACTTATTTTGTGTTCCACTCAAATGCCTCTTTTCCGAGGCTCTCTCAGTTCCCCTAGGCATAATCCTGGTATTCTGTTTAATACCTTCACAGCCTCTATCACTACCTGCACTTATGATATTTGTTTAGCTGCTCGCATCTTCTCTTCCAGAATGCCAGCCCCTGGAGGGCCTCTTTTGTTTATAGCTGTTTTCCCGGTACCCAGAACAGAGCCTGGCACATAGTAGGGGCTCAGTATTTAATGCATTAATAACAAATCTTGAGGTGGGGACAGTGTGAGATATCCTTTTTCAGGTAAACGGAGGCACCAAGGGGTGGTAGGCATCCCTGACTCCCCAGACTCTCCTTAGCCACTAGGGGGCACAATCCGGTCTGACCCATGGCTCAGGAGCAGGACTTCCCAAGACAGCCAGAGGAAGCTGGAAAAGACTGATGGGAATGAGGTGCACCGGGGAACAGGTGAGCTTGGGGCAGGTTGTTCAGAGTGCTGAGATGGGCATCTGGATCCAGGTGGTTCTAGCTCAGAGGCAGAAGCCAGGCCAACCTGAGTATGAATACTAGTTCTTTGCCACCTAACTGGGGAGGTCTTGGTTTTCGCAACTGTAAGATGGGAAACTAAATGACACAAAGAGAAGGCTCTGGACTTTAGAAAAATAAAAAATCCGACTCAGCCCCTGCTGGGCTATGAACTATGACTGGATGCTCCCTCAGGGCCACAGGGCCCACCCTCTTACCAGAAATGCCACCTCTGCCATCCAGAATGTCCCGGGGGCCTTCCTTGGTGATAGGCAGGTAACGGGTAGAACGGAAGATGCCACCTTCCCCCTCAGCAGCCTCAGCCCCACCCTCGATGTCCTCTCTTGGAGCTGGGCCAGGCAGTCTCTCTGGGCCTCGAGGACGATCTGGGGTGGCCAGGCCACCCACCAGGGGCCCCTCCATGGGTACGTTCTGCTTGACTCCTCTCAGTGCTGGGTTGGCTCAGTGGGTCATTGCAGGTCTGAGGACAGAAAGAAGGAGGACTTAGCGGAGGTAAGAAAGGGACTTGACCTCAGTTTCTTCTCCCTTGAAACCCTAATCCTTACCCTTGCAGTTCATTCCCTCAGTTTACCTCCCAGTTGAAGTGAGCTAGATAAATGATGCTGAGACCCCATCTATACGTGATATAGTCCAATGACTCCTAGCAGCATGCCTCAGTCTTCCCCTAACTCCTTTATTTACCTATATCCTTCACAGCCTCAGTGTACCCCATTTTTACACATGCACACCCAGCCACCTTGTTTTCTTCTATCATGAATCCTCTCATTTCTCCTGGACTCCTCTGTTCATTCACATACAGCTTTACCTTCTGCAGCTGCACCCCAAATTTCCTGCACATACACATCTTATGGTCCTGCCTCTGCTTCCTCAAATCCCAACCACTTCCACATTCTGATCCCATACACTTGCTTGAGTCCCCCCATCATTACCCTTTCACTTTTCTCACTTGGGTTGCTCATATCAATTACCTGCTGCACTTTTCCCACACTCCAATCCTCCCCCAGAAGGACCTTAGGCTTCTCCAGCATTAACCCCTGCACACCCACACACAGCCTCAAGTGACCCTAGCATTAACCCTTTCACTTCTCTCCAGCATTATCCCTCATGCATTCCCAGCCTGGGTTCCTCCATTCCCCACTCTCCACCAAGGCTGCTCTGGTCCTAGGCCAAAAGGAACCCATGGGGCTTCTGGTCCAGAAAGGAGGACCCCAGGGAGAGGGGGACTGTCCTCTCCACCTATAAATACCTTCAAGGTAACGGCAGAAAGTGAAGGACAGGAATGAGGCGCCCTCCCCAGGGAGATGGCGGGGAGGCCGAGCCCAGGCAACTGGGGCGGGGCCAGGGCTCCAGGCCTGGTTGCAGGCGCTGCCCTCAGGGGGACCTGAGGGCTCCCAGGGGGCTCACAATCCTGGTGGGGGTCCCTGGCTAGGCCTGGAGGAAGCACCTGTAGGTGCCCACCGGGTGGGCACTGCCCGCGGGGAAACGGCGGGACCGCAACTTCGGAGCACTTTGGCAGCTTGGGGAGGGGGCTCCCGTCCAGACGCCCCAGAGGGTCGCAGAGGTGGGGGACGCACCACGCTGGCGCACCCCTTGGGGGTCCAGGGTCCTGGGGATGCGCTCTCTGCCCGTGCACCTCGGGGCGGGAGACCCCGCGGGGCCGCCGAGGCAGGGGGAGACACCTGCCCCAAGACCCCCGCCCCTCCCCCACCTGCGCGGCCCCGCCCCCGCCCAGGCCCCGCCCCTGAGGGCCCCGCCCCGCCCCCCGCCCTGGGGGGTCTCGCCTGGCCCGGCCCGGCCCAGGCCTCCCCCTCCCCGCTCCGGCTCCGCCCCGCCCGCGGGCTCCCCAGGCCCAGTCGGGCCTCACCGGGGAGGCGGCGCCTCCGGCCGGGTGCCGGGGTTCGGAGTTCCCCTCCTTGTTGCGGCCCTCCGCACCGCTACCGCTGCTGCCGCTCCCGGTGCCGGTGCCGCGGCCTCCGCAGCCGCCGCCGCCTCCACCGCTCGGGGGACATTGTCCCTTTAAATCGCTCCCCCCGCCGCCCCGCCCCCCCGGCGCGCCGCCGTGACCTCAGCGCGACAGCCCCGCCGCGCCGCCATGATAGGGAGGTCTGGGGCGCCCCCCGCCCCCCCCCCCCGTCGCCCCCGGCCGGGGGGCGGGAGGTTGCGGGGGGGGGGCGGACGACGGGCGCACAGCCATCTTGGGAGTGGCCAAGCAGGTCACCCTTAAAGGGCCCGCGCGACCTGAGTGTCCAGGGAGAGGCTCTGTTACCATGACAACCCCCTTGTCCTCCGGTCTCCAATGGATCCCATCACCTCGCTGGTTCTCCCAATGCTAGGTTTGCTAATAGTACCAGAGGAGTGGAAATGGGGAAGAGAAGTTCCTCCTTGGGAGGATGGAGTTCTCAATGACCTATGAATGGAGGAACTAAAGACTGGGTGGACAATCCTTAGTTCCGGTCCCTTGTCCTCATCAGCTATCTTCCAACCACAAACTCACCCATCTTTCCCCATCATTTACACTGGACTTCAGCATCTCCCTGTCCTAGAGCTGTTCTAGGTCCCCATTGATACGGCCCCCTACTTGGCCCAGCCTCAAGGATCACAGCCTCCAGAACTGGAGTATTATACGCACATCATAATAAGCCTGCTATCTTCTCCATCTACCTACTTTCCTATCTGTTCATCCACATGCTCAATCATCCACTCATCTACCCACCAACTAATCACCTACCCATCCATCCATATCCTATCTATCTGCCGATCCCTCCACCACGCAAGCAAATACCTATTTATCTGCAAAACCAAGCAAGTACCCAATGCTACCAACATTCTTCCATTCTGCCACCCATCCATTCATCATTTGCATGTTTGTTTATCTTCTGCATGTGAGGATAAGGCTCTTTCCTGTCTAGGTCATTGTTCCACCATAGCTCAGCTCAGTCTCAGAAGCCTTAACAAATGTACATGAAACGTACTTATAATCACTTAATTGATTCAAATATTTATTCCCTACTACGAGCCAGGCCTTTTCTAAGCAGACATACCTGTCCTGGTTAGCCACCTATCCAACTACTCATCTACTAGATCAAACATCCAACAAATAGTAACCTATTCATCTGCTTAATGTTCCATCCCTCCTACCCATGATTTAAAGACCAACTCAGTTTCTCAACCATTCATCCACAGAATTTCACACTTCCTCACCCTTCCTTCATCTGCCTCCCAGACTGCTCTCTCTATCATGAGGGAGCTGGTTTGGGATTTGAGGTGTAGGAAAATTCTCTTATCTGGGGCCTGGTAGTTAGCCAGCAGGTGGGGTAGGGATATGGGTGTGGGATCCATGCTTCATTGAGAAGCAGGTACTGCCCATATCAATGATGGATACCTTTTATAGAATATCTTTAAGGGTCTTCCACCGTGTAGGGGAACTTCAGATCCATTGTATAAATGAGATAAAGGCTTCTAGAGTGATGGGCTAAGGCCACAGAGCTGGTGAGAATCTGCTTACATTTCCCTGCTATAAGACCACAAATTAGGGGAGAATTTGGGAGGACTTAATGGGGGTGGGGCTGCTCTCTGATTAGTAACACTTAGGGACAAAGAAACCACCAATTTTACTGAAATCAGGATTTTATTAGGCAATCTCATAGTGCCAGACCTGTTGGCACCTATAGCTCCACTCCCCACTGTAGGCCATGTAGAGTTAAGGCAGGGCCAGAAACCCTCCTAAGGCGGCTATTTCTCTGCTCCCAGACCACATGGGATGGAATGGGCAGCTCAGGTGGTGTCTCCATTGACGCAAGGTGCTTTGAGGGGCGGGGGCTGGCTCCGAGACCCGGATATCTTTGGAAGAAACTGTAGGCTCTGGACAGCATCCCTCAGCTGGGCCTGAGTATGCTCCATATCAGTCAGGCGGCGCTCCTGGGAAGGCAGTGGAGGTGGGTTTGTAGCCAGAGGATTGCTCTCCAACCCTGGCGCCTTCACCACCCAGATCTGCCCCAGAGCTCCAGCAGGGGTCTTACCATACTTTTCAGCCTGTGGCCCTCACTACTTGGAAGACGACCCTCTGGATCCAACTCCAAGGTCCTGTGGGGGTCAGGGGCAAGGGGGGTGTAGATCAGAAGCTGAGGAAGTCTCTTCCAGCTCTGAGTGGAACAACCAGAAACCCAGAGGGAGGGGCTTGGAGTGAAGGCCAGATTTATTTAGGCAGGAAAGCAGGGCCTAAATTTGTCTGAAGGGGGTCTGATGAAAGCCCAACTTGGTTAAGATGTAATTACATCTTAATCAACACTTGGAAGTGGCCAGTCCTGGGAGGGTTTGTGACTGAGTGGGAGAGCCCCCAGACTAAGATATTCTTGTCCTATCACAACGTGATCGAGGAACTGATTGAGGGGTGGGATCTGGAAAAGAGGACATATTAGGGGACTGACCACTATTTCGTGAGGGTGAGCCCACCTGGGGGCGGGGCTGCCAGGGCTGGGACTGCTGTTTTGGGGGCGTGGCCGTTCAGGAGAGATCTGGGAATGCCTGAGATTCGGAGCTTGAATGAAAGTGGAGCCTGGGCCAGGCATGGTAATGCACGCCTGTAATCCCAGGGACTCAGGAGGCAGAGGAGGGAGGATCACAAGTATTTCGAGGCCAGGTTTAGCAATTTAGCGAGGTCCTAACCCTTCATGAGACACTGTCTCAAAATAAAAAATAAAAAGGTCTAGGGATGTTGCTCAGTGGTTAAGCACCCCTGGTTTCAATCCCGGACAATTTAAATAAATAAGTAAGCATGGGCAGATCTTATTGGTGCAGGCCCGCCTGGGGGTGGAGCTAGCAGAGAGGCGGAGCTCACCCAGGACAGAGCCTAGAGTCCAGGTCCTGCAGCTGGCAGCGCAGCTGCTCCTGCTGTTCGGTCAAGGCCTGGATGTGGGTACTCAGTGACTCCACGAGGCGGAACAGTGCCTTCTGCTCCTCGCGCAGCGCGGCCACCTCGCATTGTAGCTCTGCCAGCTGTGGGGAGACAGCAGCTGTAATCTGACTCGTCATCTCGTCCCTTTCTCTCCTCAGGCTCTCTGAAACCCTGGTGCTAAGCGCTGGGCTTCCCCACCGCCCTGCCGGATTGGAGAACAACGTTCTTGTTATACGGAGGGAGAAACTGAGGCTCAGAGAGGGTTAGTCTAGACCTAGAGTCACAGAGCGCAACGAGCTTGGTATTTGAACTCTGCCTCACCTGGCTTTCAGTTCCTTCTCAGTCCGGTTCCTATCCGCTCCCAGCCCCCCCCCCCCAACACACACACCTCCGGGCATGGACCTGAGCTAGACCTCACCTTGCCCACGGGTCGGGGAGTGCCCAGAGCCTGGTCTCGGTCCCGCGGCTGGTCCAACTGGCGCTGCCAGGGCACCGATGGCTTCCGAGGCAGTGAGGCGGAGGCCCCGGGCCAGGGCCGGCCGCGGGGCGCAGGGCCGATGTGCAGGGAGCCTTTGGGTCGCGGCCGGGGCCCGGCAGATGGGCGGCGGCGGGCGGGGCGCCCGGCCGGGACGCTCTGCGTGCGCTGCACTGGCCGGGGCGGCCGCGGGGGGCGCTCCTCATCTGGTCGCGGCCGGGCCCAACTCCCTGCACCGTGAAAGCTGCGCAGAGACTGGCTCTTGGAGATGAGAGGGGTGTGCTTGGGGAGGTCCCGGGGGGCCAAGAAGCCAGGTTTCTCCCCTGTGGAGAAACTGGGGTGGGATCGAGAAGCTCAGACCCTCATCTATCCCCTGAGATGACCCCATCCCGATGGCAGAAATGACCCTACCCCTGAACATTTACATCCATGTGACCTTGTCCCTGAGGATCACATTTTGATCTATGACCCTAATGAGACTCTGTCCTTGACTTCTGACTACCATACTCTCATCTCTATGACCCTGATGACCCCAATCTAACCTTTGCTCCCTTCCTAGCCTTGCCCCTGATCTCTGACACAGTGTAACCCTTAATCTGACCCTTCCCATTACCTCTGATTACAATTTGATCCTGGACTTGACCTCTGCTTACATAGGCACACACATTCTTCCTTACTAATGTGACCCCATCTCTCTCCAACAGATGTTAAGCTGATCCTGTTGTCCCTGTTTACTGGTAGAACATGGTCCCTGACCTGTGACTCCAAATATGACCCTGTCCATAATGTCTGACCCCTGTCTGACCTAAGTCTGATCTCTACTTACAATATGAATCTTCCCCTACACTTGATGACTATATTCTAACATCTGATCTCAATTGAACACCTGATTTTACCCCTCCACATCTGATTAAAACTTAACCTTCTGTCTCTGATCACAGTTACTTTTTCTCTCTGACCCCAGAGGTGACCTCTCCCTAACCTCCAACATGACTCTGTTCCCACCTTGTACTCAGTCTGACTCCATAAATACCTGCCCTCTACTATGTGAGCCACCTGCCCCCCACCTCTGGCCTCTGTCCATTCTGACACTGTCCCCAGCATGGTCCTGCCCAGGACCACTGACATGGTCTATTTCCACCTGTGACCTCAGTATGAATTCTCCTGCCCCTGCTCCCATTCATCAGAACCCAGACCAGACTTGAGGTTACCTGGAGTGGACCTGGGCAGGTAATGGTGGGAGACGCATTGGCACAGACACAGGTACAGGTCGGCCCTCCTCAATGGCTCTTAGGATGGTAGGCAGTGGTTCCAAGCTGTCACGGGTTGTCTGTTGAGGAATGCAAAGAGGATGCTGAGTGTGTTCTCTGGGGCCAGAGTCTCTCAGTCTTTTTGCCTCCCTACCCTGTGTTCAGGGTTCTGTGCTCAGGTCACACCTGGTCAAGCTCAGCAAAGATTGTGCAGAGCTGGGCATGCAGGACTGCCAATTGGAGGGCCAGGTCACTGCTGCCCTGGTAACCACTAGGTGCAGCGTCCACATCCACCATGGCCACCTGGTCCAGGAAGTGTTGCATAGCTGGTCCGTGATCTTCCAGGAAGCTATTCATGAAGCCCATGTAGGCTTCCTTCTCACCAAACCTGAGTCAGGGCCAGGCTAGGTGAGTCAGGTCAGGCACCTCCCACCCCTGTTCCCCCAGCATGGCCTCCCAGCCTCCCAGCACCTACGGGGCATGATTGGCGAGGTTCTGGATAACTTTGGCAATCAGTGTGAGGGTGCGAGCTGGGCCAGGTGCTGGGTGCTCTGGTGCCAGGCCAAAGAGGCTGGGTGCCAGTATGGCAGGGCATAGGAACCGCAGGAAGAGGGAAGCACACACCAATCGGGAGCCCAGTGCCTCGGAACCACGTGCTTTGCATGCTTCACGCCAGTCTGAAAACACGGTGGCCAGTTCTGCTGGGAACCAGCTGGGGCAGAAGACATAACAGTGAGAAGAGGAGGGCTTAAAGGTCATGGATGTTTAAGGTCATAAGATCAGAGGAATCAGACATCAAAGGAAGCATTGCATGGCTTGTCTGTGATTCCTCAAGAAGCTATTCATGAAGATACGTAGGCTTCCTTCTCATTGAACCTGGGGTCTGGGTTCTATGATTGGGAATATCTCGGATAACAACGCTTGGGGTATGGATTCCCATAGGGTCAGTACTTATAATATAGTCTTATAGCAACCTCTGGAGTCGGTACTCTTGGATTTAGGCATGCAGGATCACATGGGAACAAAATTCATGAGCTTGGGATGTAGTTATAACTAGAGATGCGACAGAGGTGTCAGAGCACATGATATGAAGTAGATGAGGAGCCATGGGATTAAGCATGAAATGTAATGGAGGATCAGAAGGCAAGGGATAGGAATCCCAGGTTTCCTGTGTTCAGTTTCATGGGATTTGGGATACACAGTGACTTATAGTTGGGAATCATGGGATTAGAGTTAGGCATCATCTGCAATCAGAAGTCCTAAGATTGAGATCCTATGTTAACTAGGGTCAAATGCTATAAAATTGGGGTATGGAATCTCCTCAAGGTTATCTGGAGTCAGGTGTCATGGCATTGGGGATACAATAAATAAAATTTCAGGACATCATTTAAATTGACTTTCATATAAACAACAAGTGACAACACAAATACTACATCAAATTTAACTTAATGTCCTGTATTTGATCTGGCAGTCCTAACAGGGAGTCAGGGTTATCACAGTGATGGAGAGGTGGGGACAGGGGTGCGCTCATGTGCTGGGTCCTTGATTCTTACTCATAGGAGAGGATGATGGTTTCAAAGACCTCCTCACAACTGTTTCGAAGTCTGGACTGGTGCTGAGGCAGGTCTGATGTCGAGCACTTGCTGGGGTCCACCTCACAGTCCTCAGTGGAGGCACAGAGATGCTGAATCACCTGTCCTGAAGCCCAGAACAGCCAGACAGGGTCCAGGGTCATTTTAACCTAAACCTACCACACCCAGCCTGGAACTCTATCTCCAACTTATTCCAGAGGCACCTAACATCTTGGGAGTTCCCAATTTCCCCAGGATCCTAACATCCCACTGCCAGAATCCAGGTTGCCCAGGGCCTCCTACTCTCTCCTGGGGTCTCTAAGCCCACTCAGCAAGCGTCTGACACCAGCCCCTCCCCTCCCCAGCTCACCCAGAGTCTTCTGGAGGTAATCCTGGGCCACTAGCTTCATGTACTCATCAATGGCCTTGGTGGCTAAAGTGTTTTCCCGGAACAGCAGCGCCTCACGGCCTCCACAGCGAGCCAGCTCTGCGGTGCCCAGGTCTGTTACCAATGCCTGGATAAGGCAGGGGTCAGTCACATTGTGCAGACCGAGACAGGGTAATCCTGGTCCAAGACCTATCCTTCACACCTGTAATAGGTCTTTCACTTCCTTGTTGATACTCAAGCCAGCCCTCACTGTAGGGGATCTTAACAGAGACCAAAACCTCCACTCCTCACAGGAGAAACAAGCCTTTTAATACCGAGGCTCTGCTCAGGTCCCACTCCTTACAGCTGAAGTTCAAGTCCAGCCCCTCACAGGTGTTGCTCAGGTCCCCTCCCGTCGAGATTCCCCCTTTCCCTTGCAGGTACCGCTCTGGCTCCGCCACTCTACTCTGGTTGTTCCAGTCCTCCCAGTCTTGCGCCTCACCTGCGCCCGGCCGGTGGCCTGCAGCACGCGCACCATGGCGGCTGCCAGCTCCTCCTTGGCTTGCACAGGCAGCTCGGGCTCCAGCGCACCGCAGAGGCGCGCATAGTGGAAAGTGAGAAACTCCGCTAGCTCCTTGTAGCGCTCCGACGGCAGCACCCGCAGGCGTCGTGCCCGGATCCGCGCCCTCAGCGCCGCACCCGCAGGCGGCCCCAACAGCGGGAACCAGCGCTCCAGGCCCGCCGCGGGCGCGCGGGGAACCGTCAGCTCCTCCAGAGTCAGCGCCACACGCCCCAGATCTGCTCCCGCCGGTCCTCCGCCGCGAAGCCGCAACGACAGGCGACGGGCTGGTGGCAGCGCCTCAAAGTGGAAGCGCTCGGCCCAGAAAAGCTGGCCTGGTCCAGCCCGCGGTGCGGTGCGCGCCAGCAGCGCGCCATCTAGCCACAGCTCCGCACGCACGCCTGGTAGCCCAGCCGCTGCTGCCCGGGGCAACCCCTTCGCCTCGTGCACCCACACGCTCAACCACGTCTCTTCCCGCTCCACATTGACCTGCGGGCGGAATAGGGAAGCGAGAGTGTTCCGGAGGAGTCAGCGCTCCAAACTGGGCAAGCGGGAGAAGTGCTGGGCGTCCAACACGGTGCGCTCTTCCCCAGAGAGACTGCGGGGCCCCTAGGGAAAAAGCATGGGACCTTGGGGGTCCAGAGGTGGCTACACAGGTTTCTTGTTTGGGGGAGGGTATTGCTAGAGAGACTGGGGCTCCATGATATAGAGGAGTCGCTGCCGGGTGGGGACTTGGGAGCTTTATGGTGGGCAGGACTTTGGATGCAGAGTGCCAGCATGAATATATAAGGGGTAGGTCTGATATGCTGGGGACTTGTGCCATAGCAGATGGAAGGGGAGTCTTAGTGGTTGCAAAGATGTAAAAGCGGCAAGTATGTTTCAGGGGAGAGATTTTGGATTGAGCAGGGTTCAGGCAGAGTGCAAGGAACCGGACCCAACCCGTGGGCAGGGGCTCCGTGTCCGACTTTTCCCCACCCCCCCGCAATGAATGACCTGACTGGGCTGGAAGTGGCGACGAAGGTCCTCGATCCAGCGGTCTCTCTCAGCGCTTGAGCGACAGGAGAAGCAGCGACTACCGCCCACCCACGTTACCTGTTGGGGCGGGGGACCCAAGGGTGTGGTTGAAGTCAAGGCGGCGCTGACTCAGGTGAGTCAGGGAATGGGGTTCAGGTGAAGGATACTTGCACTTACCTGGAAGCAGTAGGGCTCTCCCAGGAGGCTGGAGTGCAGCGGCCAGACCCTCACGTCCCTTTCGGCACCCAGGTCCAGCTCAGAGAGTGTGGCCAGTGATTCTCTAGAGCCCAGAGCACTGGGGGGTCTGGGGCAGGGACGGAGGAGCAAGCGTCATTCCTCTCTCTGCTCCACATCCACCAGAGCATGAAGGGGAGAGGAAGGCCAGGGACTTGAATTGGATCCCGTCCCTACCCTGTTTCCTGGTGGCCTGCAGGACCTCAAGGAGTCAACCCTTGTCACCTTTGACCTTATCACCCTCCACTTATCCCCTCTTTCTGAGCTCCTCACCAGTTAGCCTTGTTTCCCCCCTCTCTACCTCTAGCCTTTGTACTTGCCGTTCCCTTTGCTTTTCCCAACCCTTCTTTTTTTTCTCCTTTTTTTTTCTTTTTTTCTTCTTCTTTTTTTCCCCCAACCCTTCTTGGCCTGACTTTAAACCACCCTTCCAATGTCAGCTAATGTGTTTCTTCCCTGACCCTCACAGTCCAGGGTCTTGACTTAGCTCCCCTTTTAGAGCTCACCCCCCACCATTCAACCAAGGGCTGGCTCTGTGACAGGATATTTGTGACCGCAGCATCACCTGGGATAGAACACGGTGGTGGGGGGAAGACAAGAGGTGTTTAGGGAGGGTGGGATTGATAGGTGCCGGGGGGGGGGGGAGCATACTGAATCCCAGGCCTTCTGCCCCCTCCAGCATCTCAGAGACCCTTACCCATCCCTGGAGGTGTTGGCTCCCAGCTCCGACCTGGCCTTTTTCTTTTCTTTTAGCCTCTTGAGCAACCCCTGGGGAGAGGTGGACATCAGCTGGGAAGAACCTCGTGGTTTCTTCTCAGCTATTTCCTTCCTAGCTTGTCCCGGAGGATCTGCTGATCTTAGGGGACCCAGACCAAACTCAGGTTGTATCACTAGCAATAATAAAGACAACAAACAGCTCACGTTTCTAAAGCATCAATCATCAGCTTTTCTGCATTCTCTATCGACTCCTGTCTATGGGACACATACGAGACACAGACCCAGAGAGGGCCAGCGACCTACATCAGGTCAGCCAGAGAAAGCAATCCTTCAGGGCTGGGTTTGGGAGTCCTTGCTTACCCTGCCCCACTCCCCTTTTCCCGCTGGCTGTCTCACCCGAACATTGTGGACCTGGTTAGAGCCAGCAGCTTCTGGCTCTGTCTTTCCAGGGGTCCGATCTGTGGGTGATCAGAGGTGGGAGTTTAGGGGTTGGAATCATCTTAGTCAGCCCCACTTTGAGAGGCCCCAAAATGGCCAGCCTTCCCACCTCTCAAGAGGCTTACCTGGATCCCTGAGGTTCCCCATGGCCACCTGCATGCTGCCTTCTGAGCTAGCACTTCCCATCCGGGGCCGGCGAGGACCCTGTTCTCCCACAAGAGTGCGCAGTCAGAATATGGAGAGAGACAGGCGGAGAACAGAGCAAATGCCTTCCCATCACCAACCCTCTGCTCCCAAGTTCATTTGGTCCCCTTCCTTTCCCCTTCTTCCCTCCCTTTGCCCATGTGCCCTCTCTTACTTCCTCCTCGCCCCCAAGCAGCACCAGCCTTCCATCAAGGAGGGTGAAGCCCCCAATATCCCAGACAGGCACATCAGGGGTAGGGGCTTCTGGGATCTGTGAGACAAGTGGCTCCAGCACCGACTCGAGCTCTGGAAAGAGAAGTAGGTAGGGGACTTAAGAGCCCTTCCTTCTCCCTCAGGCCACCCTTTCCATGCACCAAGGCTCATCAGGGTTTTTAGGAGTACTCGCTGACAATCATGTCAGGAATGCGTCTTCCACTCTCTGGGCCTTGTTCCCACCAAACACACAGTCCACCTGCTTGCCCAGGGTTACAGTTTGTGAGTGGCTGAGTCAGCCTTCAAACACAACATTCTTTTCTTAACCAAGACAGGAGGTAGGTTCAAGAGGCTAAAAAGCCATGATCCCTTACACAAATAACTAGTCCAGGGTTTGCGAAAGGAGCAGAACAAGCTCAGGGCATGAGGAGGTCCCTTTTTTGGGGGAAGGGGAGGTAGCAGTTAGTGGGTCAGGAAAGGCATCTCAGAGAGAGTGAGCTTGTGGCAGGTCTGGAACAGAAGGTTGGATTTTGGCGAGCAGAAATGAGAGAAAGGGTGACAGAAATAGCTTGAGCAAAGGCTGGAAAATAAGGAAAGCTCAGGAAAAGAAGGCAGGGCTCAGAGACAGGAGAATGCCCAGGAAGAGATTAGTGCTGGGTCTTGGGTGCTTGTTGGAGGAACTGGGGTTTTATTCCAGGGGTAGTAGGGACCCACGGGAGGTGTTTGAGCAGATCTATTTGTCAGAGAGCTCTCTCTGGATCCTACGCAGTGTGCAAGCCCTAATATTCTGGAGGGGATGGAGGAGATGCCTTTGCAAAATGGAAATACAAATAGAGAGATTTAAATGAGCTTCCAGGGAATAGAAAAGCTGAATCCACCCTGCTAAATGACCTGCTTGCTCCCTTGCTTTCCACTAGGGGCAATAAATGACAACTCTTACTTATTAATTTTTATTACACTAAGCTGTGCTCTGGGCTCGTGCCTGAGCTCTAATCCTCACTGCTAAGACCCCTCTGCAGGACACTTGGCACCATCTGTCATTTTTTCTTGACTTTTTTACTGTCGGTCGCCCACCACCACCACCACCACCACACTGTGAGCTCCACAGGGCAGGGAATGTTGTCCGCCTGTTCACTGCGACATCTCAGTGCCTCAGTCAGGGACTGGCATACCTTAATGCTCAACAGACCCCTGATTGAATGAGTGAATGGATGGATGAATATGAATGAATGAAACCATAGGACCTTCAAGGAAGGGATCATTATTTCTCATTTAACTGAGGCTCAAGGAAGTGAAGAAAGTAAGACACAAGGCTGGCTATCAGGAGACAGCAGAGGTGGGTATCCAGTAGAAGGGACCCAGCCTGGACTACTGGATATAGGAGAGAACTGTTGGGGCCAAGAGCCATTTGGCATCTAGATAGCACTACCATGCCTCTACTCTCTCTCCTTTGCTCAGTGTGAACCCCTGACCATAGATCCAGGGCAACACCCCCTCACCCTCTTTAGGTGAAAAGAGGGAACAGGGCTGCTGGGCCCCAGTCACTTCCTGCAGGGCTTCTGCACTCCCCACAACTTCCTGTGTCTAGAGGGCTGATGCTCTGGTGGCAGACAAAACCCAAGCATCCGGCCACCCAGCCCTGCCCAAGTTCAGGGTGGGGGAGCACGTACCTGGGGCTTCTGGCTCCAGCTCTGGCTCTGGTGGTGGGTTCTTATGCCTTCCCCAGAGAGTCTTGGATAGCCGGAGGCGACTGGTCTTTGACTCCTTGGGGGGTGCAGAGAGGACCCGACGAAACAGCGAGCGAGGGACTGGCTGGCTGCTAACCGTGGTCTCTGGGTGGCTCAGTGCTCTTCCCCAACCAACAAGACGGCCCCAGCGGAAACCTCCAGACCCCTTCTCCCCTCCACCTCCTGTGTGCCAGCGGTAGGATGTCAGCAGAGAGGGGGCAGTGGGCTGGCTTTGGGAGGTCTGGCTCGGTGATGATAGGTCCATGGCGGAGACTGTCCTTGAGAACTAGAGGGAGACAGTTCTGCTCAGTGTCTGCCCACATACTATCCTCATCTTGGCTGCCCTTCGGTCCTCAGCTCTGCCTCCAGATTTCCCACTTGGGGGACGAACGTGCTCCCTCCCTTACCTTGATTTCCTGGGCAGCCCTAGAATCAGCAGTTTTCTGCACTGTGTCTGACTTCCTCCCGCTGAACCCAATTCCACGTGACCCTGTCGTCCTACCCCACCCCACAGCCAGGTTGGGAGGGCACAGTGGGGCAGGATGCAGGGGCGGGGATGGAGAGGAGGTGGCAGATGGGAGGTGGTAGAGTACACTCTGGCAAGAAGGTCTGAGAATCCGGCACTGAACGGAAAGCAGCACATGTTTCTCTCTCCGAACCTCAGTTGAGTTCTCTGCAAAATGGGCACATGCTGAATTCATGTTGGGAAGGATATGGAGCACCAAGGGTTCTCATCTGCTGCTGGACAGTGCACATCAATTCACTCATGTTGGCAAAGTGTGTGGCATGATCTCCTTATAGAAATGTCTGTTTGCACTTTTTTTTTGTTGTTTTGATATTGCTGGGGTTTGAACCCAGAGCCTCCTGTATGCTTGGCAAGCAGTCCCCCACTGAGTGACACCCCTAGCTTCTCCCCATTTTTAATTAATTAAATTAATTAATTAATTTATGTTTAAAGAAAGAAGGACAGTGAGAGAGAGAGAGAGAGAGAGGAGAGAGAGAGAGAATCAATTTTATTTTGTTTTTCATGTGACTTTAGTTGCTCCAACACTTCGTGGTGCTGGGGTTTGAACTCGTGTGCTCGTCCTGCCAGGCAAGCTCCATAACAGCTGAGCCACCACTCCAGCCCCTTCACCCCTGTTTTTAAATTTAATATGAGGGGGTTGGAGCGGTGGCTCAGTGGTTACAGTGCTTGCCCAGCTTGCGCAACTACACAGGTTCAAACCCCAGCACCCACATAAACAACTGAGTGTCAGAGCAGCTAAAGCCATGTGAAAAACCAAATAAAAATTGATTCTCTCTCTCTCTCTCTCTCTCTCTGTCTCTCTGTCCTTCTCTCTTTAAAAAAATTTAATGTGGGGCTGGAGCGGTGGCTTAGCGGTTTCGGCGCTTGCCTGGCAAGCACGAGGACCTGGGTTCAAACCCCAGCACCACGTACACAACTGAGTGTTGGAGCAACTAAGGCCATATGAAAAACTAAATAAAGTTGTTTCACTCTTTCTCTGTCTCTCTCACTGTCCCTCTCTCTTAAAAAAAAAAATTTAATGTGAGACAAGGTTTCATTAAGTTGCCCAGGCTGGCACAAACTTTTGATCTTCCTGCCTCAGCCTCCAGAGTAATTGATTATAGGTGTGCACCATGGTGCCCAGTGTTTTTTTTTTTTAATGGAAGTGAAATTCACATAATACAAATTTAACATTATTTAGTTTTCGAGCTGAGTGCTGGTCACGTGTGTGTGTTATAAAAACTGGAGGCTGGAGTGGTGGTTCAGTGGTTGGAGTGCCTGCCTGGTGTGCACAAGGACCTGGGTTCAAACCCCTGCGCTACATACACAAGTGAGTGTCAGAGAAACAAGGGCCAGATTACCAGATGAAAAAATAAATGAAATTGATTCTCTCTTTCTCTCCCTCTCTTTAAAAAAAAACAAAATCAAAATCAAACAAACAAACAGAAAACCTCACCAAGCTATATGGTTTGGTGCACTTTCCTGTATCTTATGGCTCGATAAATGTTTACTTGCAAAACGGGGTGAGAGAATGCTCTTCTGATAAATTGGTGCCCAGAAGCTGGACCTCTGTCCAGCATTTGACTGGTGCATTTGTCTGCCAGTTGGTCCCTCTCTCACTATGTGACCTCAGAAAAGTCACTTCCTCTGTCTGAGCCTCGGTTTCCTTATTTGTACAAGATGATAATATCGGTTTCAAAAGGTTCATAATGTAAGCCTTCTTTTATTTGACAAATGTTTCCTGCGTGCCTGCTACATGCTAGGTGCTGAAGAAGCCACTGGGAACAGAATGAACTTGGCTTTACAGTCTACTGAGGGAGAGAGATTATGAATGCAAACACGGGACACTTCTAACTGGCGAGGTAGACTTGGAGGGAAACAGACATATGGAATACAGGCTGAGCAAAAGTGACATTCTCTGAGCTGGAAAAATCTGGGAGGACTTCTCTGATCTTTGTGATGTCTTTGCAACTTGAAGCATGAAAAGAAACTAGAAGATCATACCAAGTAGAAGGAACAGTTTGTGCAAAGGCCAGGATAACAAAAATTCAGGGAGTGGGGAGGTGGGCACAGTAGTGCACACCTGTAATCCCAGCAACTCTGGAGGTGGAGGCAGGAGGATCTCAAAATTCAAGGCCGAAGTGGGCAATTTAGCAAGATCCTGTCTTAAAATAAAATAAAAAGGGCTGGGAATGCAGCTCAGTGGTAGAGCATTTGCTTAGCATGTGTGAGGTCTTGGGTTCAATCTCCATTACTGAAGAAAAAAGAAAACAAAAAAAAAATCCATGGAATGGGGAGGTTAGGACTGATTCCATTGGCATATGGTCCTGAGCAGTCACAAAGGATCCCAGATACAGAAAGATTCCATGCTTAGTTAACATTTGGCTGTCATTGTCTTGAAAATCTTTTAATATATTTTTAAAGAGAGTGAGAGATAGAGAGAGTGAGAATTAATTCTTTTATTTTTTTCATCTGGACTTTGTTTCTCTGACACTTAGCTGTGTATGTGGTGCTGGGGTTGGAACCCGGGTCCTCATGCATGCCAGGCAAGTGCTCCAACCACTGAGCTACTGCTCCAGCCCTGAACAAGAAATCTTATATTTTTATTTCACACTAGGGCTTGCAAACTCTGTAACCAATTTTGAGTAGGAGGGCTTTTTTCTTTTTCCTTTTTTAAAAGTTTATTTTTATTTAATATATTTTTATTTTTATTTTTGGTACTGGGGATTGAACTCACAGATATTTTGCCACTGAGCTATATTTTTTTTTAAGAGAGAGAGGGAGAGCATGAGAGACAAAGAATCAATTTTATTTATTTTTTTCATCTGGCCTTTGTTTTTCAGACATCTAGTTGTGTAGATGGTGCTGGGGTTTGAACTTGGGTCCTTGCACATGCCAGGCTCCAGCCCACTGAGCTGCTTTTAAAAAAAAATTTTTGTTTTGAGACAGGGTTTTGCTAAATTGCCAAGGCTGACCTTGATCTTGAGATCCTCCTGCCCTAGTCTCCTGAGTTATGGGGATTATAGGCATGTACCACCGTATTTGGCAATTATTCTTATTCTTAAATTTTATTTATTTATTTTGTGGTGCTGGGAATCAAACCCAGAGCCTCATGCATGCTAAGCAATTGCTCTACCACTGAGCTACACACCCAGTCTCATTTTTGTTTAAGTTGACAAATCATAATTGTATATATTTATGGAGTACAATGTGATGTTATGGTATATGTATGCCATGTAGAGTAATTAAATCAAGATGAGGAGGGATTTTTGTAAGAGCTAAAGACCTTTTCCTCTGGAGCTGTATATATTCATGCAGGTGTGTATGTACTTCATAGATGTCCACCTTAAATATATCATTGAGACCACACTCAGGCCACTCACTGTACATGTGTCAAGATTGTTCCACCATATAATTTTGGCCTTTACTATTTCAACGTGCATTGGCCCACTCCCAGCTCCCAATACCTTGTCAAATAAAAAAAATTTTTTTTGTATTAGGGATTGAGCCCAGAGGTGCTTAACTACTGAGTCACATCCCCAGCCCTTTTTAATTTTTTTTTTTTTTTTGAGACAGGATGTCACGAAGTTGCTTAGGGCCTGGCTAAGCTGCTGAGGCCAGCTTTGAACTTGAGATCCTCCTGCCTCAGCCTCCCGAATTGCTGGGATTACAGGTGTGGGCCACCATGCTTGGCTTTAATACATTACATTTTTTGCTGGAGGATTTTCTCTAGAAACTCAGTCTACTTCACCCATGTGACAAGCAGTCCAAAAGTGCCATCAAGTTAACACTTCCCCAAGAGTAGTCTTCTTAGGTGGAATAACTGAGGTATGTGTCTTCTGCTCTCCCCCAGTGGGGTTGAACCCTGATGGATAGCATATGTTTTTCAGGTTACTTTTCCTTCCCTGCTTTGCTTTCTCATTCTGTAACTCATGTCCTGAGATCACCTCCCAATCAACCATTCTCTTACTGGAATTCTTTTTCATTTTGTTTCTTTCCTTTTCTTTCTTTCTCTCTCTTTCCCTCTCCCCACCACCCCACCTTTCTTTTTTTCTCCCTTTCATAATGCTGGGATCAAACCCAGGGCCTCCCACATGCTAGGCAAGCTCTGCACCACTGAACTACATCCCCAGCCCCTTGTACCAGTGCTTTTGTCTCAGAGTCTGCTTCTGGGCAAAGTCAAACCAGGACAATGTGTGCAAATACAGACAGTGTCTGAGCAGGAGCTTTTTTTCCTTGGGGTCTTTATTGGAGGTCTGTTGCTGCTGGCCAGATCATTAGGGGTGGCTTCCTCCTGGATCTCTGAGAGACGTTCTTGGTGGTTTTTAGTTTAGTTTTCAGTCTAGAAGAGACAAGGGAGTATGATTCTTTGGGCTGGATTCATAGCTGGGTCTTCCCTCTTCTTGGTGGGATGTTGGACAGGGGAGAAGATTGGGATTCAAAGTGAGGGAGTAAATACAAAACTGATTACAGGCCAGGGTGCCAGCGTGGAAAGACCAACAGCTTAATGAAATGGAGTGGCAGTTAGACAAACAGCATGATTTTTCAGGTGTGATTTTTTTTTTTTTTTTTTTTTTTTTGTGGTACTGTGAATTGAACCCAGGGCTTTCAGCCAGCTGGGCAAGCACTTTATCATTATGCTATCTACTCCCAGTGCTTTTCATTTTTATTTTGAGACAGAGTCTGGCTAAGTTAATGAGGTTGGCCTTGGATGTTCCATCCTCCTACCTTACCTCCCTGGTAACTGGGATTACAGGTGTGCACCACTAAGCCTGGCTTGTGATTAAGAGTTTTAGCGATTGAGGTTGTCAGGGGCTGGGACCGGTCTTCAGGCAGAGATTGTGCTGGCTGGGCCTAGAGTGCATCAATGTAAGAGGAGCCAGGGGCTGAACATCCTCAGGATTGAGAGGTTGTGCAGGCAAAGTTTTGAGTGGAGAGTCTCAGGTTAGGTTAGTGTCTGCGGACAGAAGGCCTTTGAGTAGGAGGTGGCAAGACCAAGGTTGAGTGTTCTGGGATAAGTTTGTGCAGGCAGAACGGTTATGACTTGGGTTCACCTCAAGTAGGCCGGGCTGAGGTTATGAGGGCGGAAGGATGCTGTCAGGAGTGAGGGCCCATGCAGTGGTGGGAGGGTGGAGGTATTGGGAACTGGGCAAAGGACAAGCTGACTGACTCAGGGGCTGGGTTGAGGTTGTGCAGACAGAAGTGTCAGAAGAGTGGAGTTGCCGGCAGGGACTAGAAGGCTGGACCTTGGTTGCCGGAATAGGAGGGCTGCAAATAAGATCAGAGCCTGGTTCCGGCTGTAGAGGCACAGGGATGAAAGGCAGAGGTCAGGGACCACTGAGCTTGTGCACACCGAAGAATGGCCATCTATGGGAGTGCAGGCGGTGCGGACTCACCTCTGTGAAGTGCGGCCAGGTGCGCAGCAGACTAAAGAGCGCGTTGCCGGGGCAGTCAGTGCGCACGAGCTGGCGATGGCCCATCAGTTTGTAGTCTGGTCTCAGGACGCCAGCGCGCAACGCGCAACTCGGAAGAACTTCACGCACCGTGCGCAGTGCGGCCTCTGTGGGCAGTGTCGCCGTGTAGTTGCCCACGAAGGCCACGCCGAAGCCGCGGGAGTTGTGGCCACGCGTGTGCGCTCCCACCCAGTGCCAGCCGCGGCCCTCGTACACGTAGCCGTCGGAGCCCACCACAAAACTTCAGAGGGGAAGGGGAAGGAGTCACCGAGTGGCAGGAGGAAGGCTCCGCCCGTCATCTGGACCCATTCCCAGATTCGGCCCCAGTGTCAGAGGCCATCTGACTGCAAGACCCGCTCGTGCACACCGCTTCTATCCTATCTAGCTCAGTACAACTCCCACACCAAGTGCCACCCTTGAAACCGCCCTCTCTGGATCCACCTCTCAGCACTGGCCACGCCCCTCCGCTCTCCTCCCCCAGTCTCAAGCCCAGCCTTTATCTGTCTTAGCCCATCACTGCCCCACCCCAGAGCCAGTACCTACCACAGGGCCCGTCCTTCTGTCAGGTTCTGCCTCCTGTCCTAGTTCTTTCCTCCAATCCAAGAGTCCCACTGTTTAGGTATTTCTGACCCCTGTTAAGGACACCTCCTCGGCCTAGACCCCGCTCCCGTTCTGGCTTGGCCCCACCCACCACAAACTCCTCCTCTATCGTGTCAGGCTCCTCCCACTCACTCTGTTCTGGTTGGGCAGCTCCCCCCACCCCCACCCCCCGTCTGGTCGGGACCCGCCCACCTGTAACCAATGTCATCCCAGCCTCGTGTGTCCTGGTGGAAGCGTTGCATGGAGCGCATGTTGGCTGCGCATCGCAAGAAGGTGGTGCAGGGTGGTGCTGGCTCGTACGTGTGATGCACGTATAAGAACCCTAGTGGCAGTTGCAACGGCGTCGGGCGGCCCCTGTACGGTGCTGCTCCCCAGCGACAACGAGGGTGGATGGCTGGGCATCCTGTGGGCAAAGGAGTTGAAGGTGGTGTCAGCAAACGTTTCCTGACGGCCGCCTGCCCCGGTTAAAGTGCACCTATGGACTATTCCTGCAGGATCCTTGCAGATTTAGTAAGAGTGCAGTCTCACCCTACAAGGCTTTCACTTGGATCTCTAAATCTAACAGCATCCCAATCTGCTTCCCATCACCTTCAGAATGAAATTCAAGAATTTTAGCTCAGACCTCAAAGCCCAATGCTTCCTCCAGCTGGCCTTGCCCTGAGCTCTAGGGAAGGGTAGCTGCACTGAAGCAAAAATTAAATCTCAGCCCCATTTCCTGAGTTCCTGCTGTGTACTGCTTCTTAACCAAGCCAGCAAATCCAGGAGTTCGCAATGGTTTATCTGACTTTAATGGAGAATATATGGTTCAGAGAAGTGAAGCATCTCACCTAAAGCTGCATAGGAGAAACTGGCTGAACTTCCACTTGAACCTTTGTGAACTTGCACTTGCTGAGCCCACTACTAGGAAAGCCCTTGCTCTAGTTTGGATCCGGAAAGTCCCCAAAGACCCAAGTATTAAAGTCTTGGTGCTATTTGGAGGTGGGTCCTGGTGGAAGGAAGTTCAGTCATTAGGGGCATGCCTTTGAAGGAGATAATGAGAAACTTGCCCCTCTTCTCTCCTTGCTTACCAGCTGCCTTGAGAGAAGTTTCTCTCACTTGCCACTTCAACCGTGATGTACTGCCTTGCTACAGGCCCAGAAGCAATGGATGAACCCACCATGCACTGAACCTCCAAAACAGAGAGTCAAAATAAACCAGTCTTCTGTTAAGCTTCTTTATCTCAAGTATTTTGCTTCAGTAACAGAAAGATAACATAGTTCTCTCCCTCATTAAAAAAAAAAAATCAGATGAACTCCTATTTATCTTTCAAGGCCCAACTTTAGCATTTCCTCAACTCTCCTGGCCCCCTACCCAGATCTTACCATTGCCTCTGGCCCTGGATCCCACCCACCATGGGCTGGGAGTGTCTGTATCTATGAGAGGGAGGGTCATTAGGGTAGGAGGGCTTCTTACCCAGGAAGGCCTCAGTGAACTCCTTGGTAGCATAGGTGGCCACCTGGGCCAGCTGTTCTTGGCTCATGTTTTGCAGCTGGAGGGGTACTGGGTTCAGCCTCTGTAGCAGGACAAGGCTGCCCCACACCTGCTGGGCCAGGGTAGAGGCTGAAGTCAGATCAGCCCCCTTCAGCCGACGAAAGTTGCTGCGGAAGCCTGGATCTCCAGCCACCCCAGTTCCATAATACTGGCTTAGCAGGTGGCTGAGGGGTGGCCTGGGTTCTGACATCCGGCTCAGGTAGTCTCCAAGGAGGGCACCATCCAGTGCACCATTGAGGAAGGCCATGGTGAGCCCTGACGTCTTGGGATCCAGCAGTATGAAGTTCTGGGGGGCAGAGTGCTGATCCCAACAGCCCTCTGTCCCTAGGGCTGGACGGCTCTGGGTCTGGGTGCTCTGGATGAAAGTGAGGCCTAGTTCAGCAGCTAGGGTGACTGCCAGGAGGCTGTCCACAGTGGTGGGGGACTTGGCTGTGTCATTTGTTCCAGCATCTGCAGAAATTCCATCTGGAGAAGCATTCCCGAGTCCTGGAGAAGTGGCTTCAGCATCTGGAGAGGCAGCTCCAGCATCCCAAGGCATGGTTGGGCTGACCAAAGGCAAGTTTACAACCCTGCGTCCCTGCAGCCCAGCTTCCAGTCCCGCTAGCAGAGGCTTCACAGCCACCGTAGAGCCATCTGGGGCCAGCACCACCCCATATTCCTGGCCTCCCCGTACATCATGTTGGGTCACTTCCTTAATCAAGTCTTGAAGCTCAGGCCTCAGTGCGGGGGCATCCAGTTCAGCAGTTTTGTGACGTGGTGCCTCCAGCAGGAAGTGTTGGAGGGGATTGTGAGGGCCAGAGTCCTGGGCTGAGAGCAGCCGCGCAGAGGCAGTTAGACTGACTTGGGTCACTGGCTCATTCTGTTCAAGTTCAGCCAGGACCTCGATGACAGAGTCCATGACCAGCGGCAAGGAGGCTGTGGAAGGAGAGAATGCGTCAGCCCAGCCACCCAGCCTCACTGTCCCTGAGGGTCCCCCTGCTATTCCACATCTTCCCAGTGCTCACAGTGCTCCATCTGACCATAGTGGGACTCCCAGCACTGTCTCTATGTAGAAGAGGAAGCTGAGGCACTCACATTGTTGAGGAGCTTGGGCTCCGAGCACTGTTGAGCTACGGCAAGATTATAAGCAAGGAGACTCAGCCAGGCTGGCTTCTGAGATTGCTCCTTTGGTTGACACAGGGAAATTAGAGAAGGTGGACCAGAGCAGAGGTGAGTGATGAAGGTGGTTGATGGCAGGGGGGGTGGCAGTATAGTACACAAAAGCCAGGAGAGTCCCTAGATATCTAGAGGGAAAGATGGACAGTTACTGGTGCTGGATTGGAGTCGGGAATTTTCGAGGGAAAGGTATCTTCCAGGATGCCCAAGGGGAGGAACAGGGTGGATTTGTGCTGTTATCTTTTGGCGGGACAAACCTAGAATCTAGGAGTGCCAGGTTACCTGACCCAGAGCTGGGTTGGGAGTGGGTTGTTGGGTAATTGCTAATGTTTATTAAATATTCACCAAGCACTACTCTTTGTGACTTATAAAACTTAATCTCTACAAGGCTATGAGGTAGATCATATTAGTACTTATACAGATGAAGTAACTGAAGCACAGAGAGGTTAAATTAACCACCTAAGGTCACACAGCTAGGAAGTGGAAGAGCAGGATTCATAACCAGCAAGTTCACCCCTACCTAGGACCTGTGCAAGCTAGGAAAGCACTCTACCATAGAGATATACCCAGGATATGTACTCTACCAACTTCAAACCCAGGCAGTTTTAATCCCCATGCTCTGCTGTCTAGAATCCTGGATTTTCTCCAGACTATCATTTCTCTATAACTTTGTTGTATGTTTGATACTTTGGGGTCCAGCAGCAAGACCTCAAGTCCTAGTTCTATGACTCTCTTGTCCAGGAAGACTTCTCTAGTTTTCTTCCAGGTCCCAGTCCCTTCTCCCCATTCCTGTCTTGATTCATGGGACTAGGAACATATAAATCCCCAGATTAGAGGTTCCTTGAGATCCAGGGCTTCCTGTCCTCTCTGGCCTCATCCCATACAGGAGACGATACAGAAAGGGCCACTGTTATGGCTTGAATGTGAGGTGTCCCCCCAAAGCTCACATGTGACAATTTGGAAAAGTTGAGGTGAAATGATTGGAATATAAAAGCCTTAACCCAATCAGTAAGTTAAACCCTGATAGGGATTAACTGGCAGCTGTAGGCTGGCAGGTGTGGCTGGAGGAGGTATGTCACTGGGTGCGAGCCTTTGGGGTAGATATTCTGTATCTGGGGTGGAGCTTCTCTCTCTGCTCTCCTTCCTGATGTGACGCCTTGAGCACCCAGCTCCCTGGAGCCACGCTTGCTGCCATGGGGTAGAGCCCTGAGGAATGGAGCCAGCCTTCCCTGGACTGGGATCTCTGAAACTGTCAGCCCTCAAATCAACTTTTCCTCCTGAGATTGTTCTTGCTGGGTCTTTAGTCACAGCAGCCAAAAACCTGACTACAACAGCCACCATACACTTCTGCAGAGCTGAGAGTCCCGCCCCAGGCCTGTGCTTCTGACTTACCTGTTCCTGGCTCAGACCACACCAGCAATGCAAGCAGGATCCAGAGGACACCCTGGGATGTCATCGTGGGGCTCCAGCTGGAAGAAGGCATGAAAAACTGAGCAGAGCCTTTGGCCCCTGTCAAAGTCCAGTGGTGAATGACCCGGCTGCCCCTTGCAACACTATGGGCGGGAGACAGTAGGGACGCGTGGGAGCAGCCGGCGCTGCGTCAAAGTCATCTGGGTCTCAAGGGCTCCTGCATTCTCTCCTGCCCCTCCCAGACTGATATCAAGGGTCAGTAAGCCAGGCTCAGTCCTAGAGGGACTGGGAGACCAGGTAGTTCAGACTCCTGCAAATTCTGCCCTCTCTTCAGAGAGGTGAATTGAGGTCAATCCAGCGAGCTCTGCCCACTTCTAGCAGTAACAGCTCTGTAGCTCTGCTGGCCACCGGAGGGGATGCTCAGCTACCTGCTAAAACGTGCCGTGCTGGGAGAGTGGTTTTTCTGTTCGTCAGGTTTTTGTTATCTTAGTATTTGGAGAAGAAAGGTTATTTTGGATCTGTTTTGGAGAGTTTAGTCTGTGGTCAGTTGGCCCCACTGCTCTCAGGCAGCAAGCACAGTGTGGTAGGAGGACCTGGCAGGGGAAGTTGCCCACACCATGGCAACAAAAACAGAGACAGAAGGTGCCAGAGGCCCAATATTCCATTCAAGGGTGTGCTCTGTGGCCCGGTTTCCTCTCACTAGGCTCCCCTCTTGGAGGTTCCAACACCTCCCAGTAGTGCCACAGACTGTGAATCAAGCCTTTAACACATGGGTCTTTGGGGACATTCCAGATACAAACTATAGCAAGCACAGAGAAGCCTGGGGTTGGCCCTGCCTCCTGCTCTCCTGCTGCCCATGCTCTGGGCTTCAGGCAGAGGATGGGTACAGAAACAGAATTATGTTATCTGAGGCTTGCTCCAAGCCTCTGGGGACCATGGTGATGTCAACTCTTACCCAGTGCAGCCCCTGATCCCAAGCCACCAGATGTAGCTGAAAGCAAGGGGTTGTGCCTGATCATTGGGCACCTGGTCTTGTCCCGGAGCTAGCTTATGATCTTACCTGGGTTGACAAGGCAGGGTCCTTCCTCTTCCCTGGGTGCTCATGGCTCTGTCCTACCATTCATTCTGCTGATTGATGGGGCAGGCTTGATGAGGTTGAGCTGCTCTATATATAATTAAATTTCTTCCATGAGGCCCTCCCACCCCAAAACCTGCCCTAGGAGTTTCTAGGAACCCACCAGGCTGGGGAATCAGCATGAGGCAGGCCCTGGGCAGGCTTGGAAAAGCCCAGAATGACCCAACCTGGAATTCCTCAGGGAGGAGTCATCCCTGGGACCTGCTTGGCTATCAGGTGTCTTCTTTCTGGGGAGCCAGCATCACTCAGCACAAAGCTGGGCAAACAGTGGGGAGGCTACAGAACCCAGTGAATGAGGCCACTCCCCAGGAAGAATATCCTCCAAGCCCAAGTTTCTAAGGATTTTGGGGATGGTACTGGGGGAGGGGCAGGGGCACTCTGCCTGGTAGAACCAGTTGACGATGTGGGCTGTGTATCTCCCTGGGGCAGGAACTATGATAAGACGTCTTTCTTGGGTGCAGTTGAAAATCTCAGTCATCAAGATTAATTTTTTGGAGGGATATCGGGATTGAATCTAGGGGCACTTAAGGGCCACATCCTCAGCCCTTTTCATTTTATTTTATGTTTTTGATGTTGAGATGGGGTTTCTCTAAGTTGCTTAGGGTCTTGCCAAGTTGCTGAGGCTGCCTGAACTTGCAGTCCTCCTGCCTCAGCCTTCTGAGTTGCTGGGGATTACAGGTGGGTGCCACTGTGCCCAGCAAGATAAATTAAATTTTAAAGACTGTTTTTTCTTTGAGAGGGACAGTGAGAGAGAGAAAGAGAGAGAGAGAGAGAGAGTCAATTTTATTTAGTTTTTCACGTGGCTTCTGTTGCTTTGATACTTTGTTGTGTATGTGGTGCAGGGGTTTGAACCCAGGTCCTTGTGCATGCCAGGCAAGCGCTCCAACCTCTGAGCCACCACTCCAGCCCCTTAAGGACTGTTTTTTCCATTGCTAAGGATTGCATCCAGGGGTGCTTTACCACTAGGCTACATCCCAAATCTTTATTTATTTTTATTTATGTATTTATTTTTGAGTGAAGGTCCCTTTCAATTGCCCAGGCTGACCTTGAACTTACCTTTGTCTTGCCTCAGCCTCCCGAGTAGCTGGAATTACATGCCTGTGCCTCTGTGTTCAGTTTGATTATTTTATTTTATTTTTTTTAGGTTCATGGCAAAATGCAGCAGAAGGTACAAAGGTTTTCCACAACCCCCTGCTCTGGCATATGCACAACCTCCCCATTATCACTATGTCCCTCCACAGCGGGGCATCTGCTACCATCCTCGAACCTACGCTGACTCATCACAGTCACACCAGGGTTCACCCTCGGTATTGTGCATGCGATGCGTTGGCATGCATCCACCATCGTAATGTTATCTAGGGTCTCTACACTGCCCTAAAAGTCCCAAGGGCTCCACCTATTCATGTGCCCTCCCTGCCAAGCCCTGGAAACCACAGATCTTTTTTCTGTCCCCATAATTTTGCCTTTTCCAGAAGGTCGTTCAGGCGCAATCAGGCAGTATGCAGCCTCTTCAGACGGACGTCTTAACTTAGTCATTATTCAGGCCCTGGAGCGGTGGCTCAGCGGTGAGAGCACTTGCCTGCCGTGTGTAAGGACCCAGGTTTGAACCCCAGCACCACACACACAACTAAGTGTCAGAGAAACAAAGGCCAGATGGAAAAATAAATAAAAAATTGATTCTCTCTCTCTCTGTCTTAAAACAAAAAACAAAACAAAAAATCTTCGTCATTTGCAGTTGAGGTTTCTCCTTGTCTCTTTGCGACTCTTCAGCTCTTTCTTTTTTTCAGTGCTGAATAATGCCTCATTGTGTGGATGTACCACTGTTTATCCATCCACTTACTCAAGGTCTTTTTGTTTGCTTTCGATTGCTGGCAATTCTGAATAGAGTTGCTGTAAACATCTGTGCGCGGGTTTCTGCGTGAACTTTAGTTTTCAGCTCCTCTGAGTGACAAGGAACAGTTATGGGATTGTATAAGAATATGTTTAGGGGCTGGGGGAGTGGCTCAGTGGTAGAGCACTTGCCTGGCATGAACAAGGTCCTGAGTTCGAACCCCTGCACCATATCCACAACTAAATGGAGAAAAAACCAGATGAAAACATAAAATTAACTCTCTCTCTCTCATTCTCTTCAAAATAAAAAAAGAAAGAAAATAAAAGAGTGTGGTTGGTTTTGTAAGAAACTGACACGCTGTCTTCCCAAGTAGCTGTCTCCTCTTGCAGAACTGAATGGAGTTCCAGTTGAGGCACCCTCACCAGCACTCCGGATTTGGGCCATTCCTTGTTGCTTTGGTTTGATTGCCCTGATGGCAAGATGTGGGGCATCTTTGCATATGCTTATGTGCCACCTGTCTATTTGTTTGGAGAGGGGTCTGCTCAGGTCCTTGGCCTATGGTGAAGCACAGGTAGTTTGTTTCTTATGGTTAAGTGTCAGGAGCTCTTTGTGTACTTTAGAACCCAGTCCTTTATCAGATATGTCTCTTGCCAATATTTTCATCCAGTCTGTGACTTTTCTTCTCTTTTTCTTGAGATAAATAAGTTTTGAATGCAATATCTTAAAAGATCAAAATGAATATAAAAATTCAATGATGAATAAAATATTAAGATTTTAAGTAAGACAGGATGAGTGACAGCTCTGTACTGAGACATATTGGACCCAGAGACGCAAGGAAAAATCGAGAGTTCTGATTGCATCTTTTCTTACATGCGATTTCTACTTGGTGTCCACCTTGTTTGGAAATGACCTTGATTCAGCATCAGGAACTCTGGGTTTGCTCCTCTATTCCCCGCACTGACTGGGCATGTGGGGGGGGTCCTGATGATTTTATCTAACCACCCATTGATTCCCATTACACCTAATAGGAAGTTGAGCTCAGAAGGGTTATGTAAGTTGTCTAAGGTCACACAGCTAGAACACAGAGATGGTGATCGTTGTTCTCATTATTCCCTGATGCTTCCAGAACAGTAGTCCAGGGTTGGGTCATTGTCAGAGTAATCACAACCTTCATGAAGGGGAGATGTTTGCAGATTAGTCTCAGAGCAAACCCAGGGATTCGTGGGCCAGTCAAATGGGTAGCCTTAATTTCCCTTTAAAACTTAGGCTTCAGGGGGGCTGGAGCAGTGGCTCAGTAGTTGCTGCACTGCCTGGTATGTGCAAGGATACAGGTTCAAACCCCAGGACCATGTACACAATGAAGTGTCGGAGCAACGAAAACCACACGAAAAACAAAATAAAACTGTTTATCTCGTTCTCTCTCACTGTCCCTCTCTCCCTCTTAAAAAATAAAACAAAACAAAAAAACAACTTGGGCTGCGAGTGTACCGCAGTGGTGGAGCCCATGCTTAGCAGGCACAAGCCCCTGGATTCCAACCCCAACTCTGAAAAAAACTGGAGAGGCTGCCGTGTTTTTGAGTGGAGGACGTACCACAGGCCGCAGCCATCTCTCTTAGGGTCTATCTGGGGTCTGTGACTTTCTGGAGCAGAACTCTTTCTCCAGGACCTTTGTTTCATTGCCTCTGGGTTCCCTGGCCTGGGGTGCCTCTGTTTGATGCAGGGCTGTGCTTTCAGGGTTGGGGTCTCTGTGGAGGTCTGTTCCCCCCAGAGCAGGAGAGGCTGAGTGCTTTGGTGTTTCCAGAAGCACCCAACACAGGCTCCGGACCACATGGGTGTCAGGGAGGGTTTGCTGAGCAAATGATTGGGGCAGGCTGTGAAGTTAGGTAGGGGTTGGGCTCTGAAACACCCACATTTAGGCACCCACACACCAAGTACCTGGGCAGGCAGGGCCTGGATAGCAGCAGAAAGACTGGGGATCCCGTGATGAGTCACCCCCTACTCTAAGCTTCCCTCCCTTGAGGTCCACCTTCTAGGAGAGATCAAGCCCCCTCCAGGCTGCGACAGACCAGCGATCTCTTGAGAGTGGCCACTGACTAGGGAATGGGATTAGCTCCATGGAGATTGTATTGGTGGCAGAGACAGGCAGAGTTCTGGGCCCAGAGCTCCCTCCAGTGGGTCTGGGACCATAACCATTCTTCAGTGTACAGGTCACCGGTGTTTCGTACGCTCATACTGTTGTGAAGTGCACATTTAGAGCTTTTTTTTTTTTTTTTTTTTACAGTACCGTGCCAGGACTTTGTATATGCTAGGCAAGCACTCTCCCACCGAGCTACATCCCCAGCCATTTAAAAAATTTTATATTGATATAGGGTCTACTAAGTTGCTCTGGCTGGCCTTGAACTTGCAATTCTCCTGCCTACAGGCATGTGCTACTGCTCTGGAGGTTAGACTCTTCCTCCCTTCTTCCCCTCCCTTCCCTTTTCTTCCTCTTCTTTCCTTCCTTCCTTCCTCCCTCCTCCCCAGGGCCTTGCCTACGCTGGACAAGTGCTCTATCACTGAGCTCCATCTCCTGCTCCTTTCTTTCACCCTGAAAAACTGCGACTATACCCAAACTGATTTTACGTAACAAGAAATCACGAATCTTTCCTTAACACCAAATACTCCGTGATATTATTCTCCACCACCATCATCACATTATTCTCATTATTTTTCAGTGATGGGGATGGAGCCCAGGACCTTGTGTATGCTAGGCAAGTGCGCCACACCCCCAACCTTCCCACCTTATTTTAAATGGATGTGTAACAGAACACAGTGGATCGGCTCTCTGGCAGGTGCAAACCAGATAGGTGTAACCAGCCAGGAGATAGAAGAGTAAAGACAGGTTTATCAGGTAAGGAGTGCACAGCGGATAATCCCCAAAGTGGAGTCTCCCCAAGCAAACAAAACAAGGAATTTTTATTGGGGAAATTCACACGTATTCATGCAGGAACAATTCGTCATTGCATGTATAGGTGGGCACATTCTTTTTTTTTTTCTTTTTTTCTTTTAGAGAGAAATGACAGTGTGAAAGAGAGACAGAGAGAATCAATTTTTATGGAGTTTTTCACATGGCTTTCGTTGCTCTGACACTTAGTTGTGTACGTGGGTGCTGGGGTTTGAACCCGTGTAACTCGCACATGCTGGGCAAACGCCGTAACCACTGAGCCACCCGTTGCTTCAGCCCCAAGAGGTGGGTACATTCTTGAGCTTTTTCCTATGTCACACATTCACAAAGGGCAGGTGAGAATGCCTCTGGGAGAATTTAGTATTTTAATGAGCAAAACTTACTCTAGGTCACCTAAAAGGTGTGGGGCAGGATGACCCAATAATTTTTGCTGACTCCCTGTAACTTTCTTCGGCAGACCCCATCTCCAACAAAAAGCAATGTTAGAGGCAGGCTTCCAGTCATTTATAAGAGCAGCAGCTTTCTCCTGCAAGCTTAGGTGATTGTCTCTAAAAGTACCTGCCTAGTGGCAAGCGGTGGGGAGCTGGGGGCAGTGGCAGCCTGAGCTCCTGCTGTCCCTACCTGCCTCAGCCTCCCCAGCAGGGATTCAGCCCAGCCCACGATGTAATCCATTTAATTATTAGTATGTCCACACTCCCACACCCTAGGTGAATGCAGATTCATGGTCACATTATTTCTGCATCTGGGCACGTGTCCAAAAGCAGAGCTTCCTTGCTGGCTCCAGCACCAGTGGGCCTTAGGGCTGGGCCTGGAGCCAGTCAGGAACTCCAGCTAAATCATTAAAGGCAGGGTTGACCAGCCCAAGAATGGGTCAAACTCAATTTGCCAAAGGGAAAAAAAGCAGGTTGTGATTCGAGCTGTTGACCCCACCACCTCCGGGCAGGCAGAAGTTGACATCAGTTGTATTTTTTTGGAAGAACAGAGGCAGAGGTGAGATTTAATCTCTCAGACACCTGTCCTGGAACTGGGGAGGAGGGAGTTTTGTAATTGAGGACACAGGATGTTGCAGACTGAGCTCAGTCATCAGTTGTGTGGAGCAGGCACGAGTGTGGGATGTGTGGGGCCAGGTGGGCACCACGTACCGCAGGCTTCTAGTTGTCACCACCCTCCTCAAGAGAATGACACGGCAAAGGGCTTTAAACTTTTTTCTTTTTTTTTTTTAAACAAAGAAGGACAGTGAGAGAGAGAGGGAGAGAATCAATTTTCACCTAGTTTTTCACATGGCTTTCCTTGCTCTGACACCCAGCTGTGTACATGGGTGCCGGGGTTTGAACCCGTGTACTCACACATGCTGGGCAAGCGCCGTAACCACTGAGCCACGGCTCCAGCCCCTCCCCTTAAGTTTTAAAATAGCAACAATAGCTGAGTCCATTGGCACCCACCTATGATCCCAGAGACTCGGGAGGCTGAGGCAGGAAGAGTGAAAGTTCAAAGCCAGTCTCAGCAACTTAGCAAGACCCTGTCTTAAAATAAAACATAAAAAGGTGCTGAGATAGGGCTCAGTGGTTAAGAGCCCCTAGGTTCAATCCCTAGTACCAAAAAATGAATGAATGAATGAACAAATGAATAAATAAATTAATAAAACAGCAACAACAATAAAAATAACACTTCACAATAATTTTGGTATTAGGAATTGAACCCAGGAGCCCAACTTAACTACTGAGCCACATCCCCAGCCTTTTTTATTTTTTATTTTGAGACAGGGTCTCACTAAGTTGCTTAGGGCCTTGCTAAGTTGCTGAGGCTGGCCTGGAACTTGCGATCCTCCTGCCTCAACCTCCTGAGTCACTGGGATCACAGGCATGTGCCACCACACTTAGGGCTCACAATAGCATCTTTTTTTTTTTTTTTAAGAGAGAGGGACAGTAAGTGACAGAGAAAGACAGAAATAACTTTATTTAGTTTTTCACATGGCTTTAGTTGCTCCAACACTCAGTTGTGTACGTGGTGCTGGGGTTTGAACCCAGGTCCTCGTGCTTGCCAGGCAAGCGCTGAAACCGCTGAGCCACCGCTCCAGTCCCTCACAATAGCATCTTGTGTTACAACTACATAACTAGAAACTAGGCAGTTAGGGGCTGAGGAAGTAGCTCAGTGCTAGAGCTCTTGCCCAGCAGCCTGGTGTGTGCAAGGCCCTGAGTTCTATCCACTTTGTGACAGGGACTCACTAGGTTGCTCAGGCTGACCTCAAACTTGTGAGCCTCTTGCCTCAGCCTCCCCAGCAGCTGAGATTAAAGGCATGCACCACCACATCCGGCTATTTAACTGCTATTATTGCAAAATATATCTTATTTTTACACCCACTACCCATTCTATTTAAAAATATCACTGAGGGGCTGGTGCAGTGGCTCAGTGGTTATGGTACCTGCGTGGCATGCGCAGGTACACGAGTTCAAACCCCAGGACCACGTACACAATGAAGGAACGAAAGTCACATGAAAAACTAAATAAAAATTGCTTCTCCTTCTCTCTCTCTCTGTCTCTCTGTCTCTTTTTCTTTAAAAATAAAAAAGAATTACAGGAATGTAACACCACACCTGGCTTGTTTTAAAAAAATAAAATCACTGAAACATCTATAACAAATGTGACTTAGAGTTACTGGGCCTTTCAAATGGGGTATGGTATATTGCTTTTTTTTTTTTTTGTGAGTGTGGTAAAGTACACCAAACATAAGCTTTGTGGTCCTAAACGTTTTGAAGTGTATAGTACAGTAGCATTGAGAATATTCACGTTGTTGAACAGCCATGAGCACCATCCAATTCCAGAGCTGTTTTTGTCCTGCAAAACTGAGCCTCTGTCCCCACCAAGCATTCACCCTGCTTCCTTTCCCTCGGCCCCTGGCATTCACCGTTCTACTCTCTTGTCTCTATGGATCTGATGACTCTAGGCACCTCATGTAAGTGGAATCATACAGAATTTGTTCCTTTGTGATGGGTTTAGTTTACACAGCAAAATATCTTCAAGGTTCACCCATTTGTAGTAGGTGTAGAATTTTACCTTTTTTATGGCAAAATCATACTTCATGGTGTGTTTGTGTGTGTGTGTGTGAGACATTTCTTATTTTTTATGCATTCATCCACTGATGGGCATTTGGACTACTTCCACATTTGGGCTATTACAAATAACGCTGTTATGAATATAGCTGTACAAATATGTTTTGGGACCTTGCTTTCGATTCTTTTGGGTTCATACCTAGAAATAGAATTGCTACATCATTCTCATTTCAGTTCACAGCTGTATAGTACTCCACTATGCAGGCACAGTATAGTTTCTTCATCAGTATCCTGTTGATGGTCATACGGATTATTTCCAATATTTCTTTTTTTCTTTTGGCAATGCTGGGGATTGAACCTGGGACCTGGAGCACATGCTGTACCCCTGAGCTATGTTCCCCAGCTCTTCGAGTCTTGATACTTGTTTTAAAAGCCTTGTCCATAAGTCTTTTCTTACTTTTGCAAGTCAATCACTGGGAACTATTTCCACACACGGATAAGTGCATGTATAATATTTCCAGATATTACCAATCTTCCTTTCCCAGGGCTTTTTATAATTTTGCATCATAACTAGCAAAGAATGTGAACATACCCTCAAGCTTCTTCATTTGACCTGGTGGACTCCTACACACTCTTCAAAACCCATCTGCAATATCCCCCTTTCCAGGAAACCTTCCTTTCCCTTCCTCCTCTTGACTTCGTTAGTTTCAGGCTCCTTTCTCTAGTTCAGCCCCAATTAGCCCAGCAGTTGGGGGCTTCTGTGTCTAACCTGGTAGTTCTCAGCTCGAGAGCTCTTTGAGATCCAACCTCAGTGCTGAATCTTGCGGCATTCAGTACAGGTGTGGTGTGAATGAGTCGTGAAAACTCATTTATTGCCTGGATAAAGGGAGAGTCCCTTAGTTCTGGGCCTCCCTGGCTGGGCCTTCCGGGGTTAAGGAAAAATTACTAGGTCAAGCTGGCCGATATCCTGAGTTCTGCTCTCTGCCCTCTCTCTGAGTCACCCGAGGGTGGTGACTCTGCTGTGGGTGTCTGTCACCTGTATTGTTTCTTGGCCAAAGGAGCAGAATCTGCCTAAGTTCCAGGAGACCCCAGATCCTGTCCAGACTTCCCAGCTGCCTGGGTGGAACACCCCCTTTGTCTGCCAACGTCCCCATCTCCAAGACAGAAACAAAACCTGTCTGTCTCCTGACTGTGACCACTGGGGAGATGAAAGCGCTTTCCAGTATTTACTGATTATTTGTTAAGAGAAATCCATAGGACATAAAAGCGATCATTTTAAAGCAAACAATGCCGTGGCATTTGGGACATTCACAGTATTGTGCAACCATCACATCTAGTTCCAAAACATTTTCATCACTCCAAACGGAAGCTCTGTACCCATTGAGCAATCACCCCTTGCTCCCCCCTCCCCCCAGACCCTGGCAACCACTCATCTGAATCTGTCTCTGTGGATTTGCTTGGACATTTCATAGAAAAGGAACCACACACTATGTGGCCTGCTGAGTCTGGCTTCTCTCAGCACCATGTTTTCAAGGTTCAATAGTTTGGAGCCGTATCAGTACGTTTTCCCTTTTCATGGCTGAATAGTATTCAGTCGGGTGGGTGTACAGCGTTTGTGTCTTCATTCCTCATTGGATGACCACCTGGACCATTTCCACTTTGGTCCACCATGTGTGGCACTGCTACAAACAATTGTGTACGTGAACTTGCTTGAGTGATTATTTTCAGTTCTTTGGGATATCAATCTAGGAGTGGCTTTTCTGGATCACGTGGTAATTCTAACTTGTTGAGGAACTACTATTTATTTTTACACACTTGATATCTCTGGTGCCTCCCAAAGCCAGTGAGAAGAGGATTCTAGGTGGAAACTATTTCACATCCCCATTTTTCAGACAAGGAAACTGAGGCTAAGGGAGCTGGCCCCCTGCCAGCCTGAGTCTAATGGTCACTGCACCAGCGCACCACTGGGCGCCCATCACTTGCTAAGAAAGTTCTTAGGACTGGACACCAAAGGGGCCTGAGGGTCCTTGGAATTCAATAGATCTAGGTTTGACCTCTAACTTGGACAAGTTACTTCCTCATTCTGAGCTTCTGTGTTTCCTTCATAAATGATCAGAATCCAAGTCTCTACTCACAGCCTTTTTGTGGAGAGTCAGCTTGATAGTGTGGGCGCCCATATTAAGCATATGATTTGCAAATGTATCAAATAAACAAAAAATGGTCAGCTGAGGCTCAGAGGGGTGAAAGAACTTGCTAAAAGTTACACAGCAACTGGATACAGCCTGCAAGCATTTTGAGAAGTTTCCAGAACCTTCTTAACCCTTCTGGAAGCCAGTGAGGGGAGATTACAAAGACAGGTCCTCTCGGGAGGGATTTGGCTGCCGCGTTGTTTTGCTCTTGGGGAGCTGACCTTTGGTCAACCGCTGAATTAGCCTGAGGTGGCTTGTGGTCATGAATGACAGCTGGTTCCCTGATGGAGGTGACTATGCCACATCTGTCCCAACCCACTCACCCCCTCTCAGCACAGCCATATGCAGGGTCACTTCTGGGACCCCAAATGGGGCCAAGTGCCAGACACTTCTCTGCCTCCAGTCATTGACCACTGCTGGTTCCGCTCCTCTGGGCATCCTTCCTCTTTCCCTCTCCTTTCTGCCTGGCACACAATGGAATCCCACAAGAACCTTGGTCATCTGGCTTCTCCTGACCCCTCTGACTTCTCCTGATGGGTGTTCACTCCAGCCCACTGGCCGCTGGCTCCTTGAGGATGCCACCCTCCTTCCAGCCACAGGGCCCTGGCACTTACTGCTTCCGTTGCTTGGAATGCCACCAGTGATCCCTGCAGCATCACTTCCTCCTGGAGGCCTTCCCTGACTGCCGCATCCAAGTTAGGTTTCCAGCCCCTCCCTGTGACCTCATCTAACTTCCTCAGATTCTTATCTGACATTATCTTATTCATTTGCTTGTTACTGCTGCCTTCCTCAACTGGATGGAAAGTCCATGAGGGCACGGACCTGCCCTGCTCAGTGCTGGCTCCGTCCCCAGGGCTGAGACCAGTCCTTGTCACACAGTGCTCAGGAACCATCTTTCCGCTGACTGGCCATTTGGCTTGCTTATTATTATAAATATGACTTTTCTTTCTTTCTGAATTGGCTCATGACAACTGAAGAGGTTTTTTCCCCCCATGCTCAACATCAGAGTCTAAGAAAGCTCCTCAGACAGATCACAGGGGTTCAAGTTCTGACTCTGTCCCCAAGTCACTGCCCCTCTCTGGGCCTACAACTTATTAAAATGAAGTCAACCATTTCCTCCTTGTACTTAAAAAAAAAAAAATCTGGTTAAAACTATGGATCCCAGGATGACCAGAGAAACAAACAACTTCTGCAAAGTTCAATTTTAGGACTCCCACTCCTGATAACATTAAAATTCATTTGTTCGTGGACTCAGTTGGTCAGGGAGGATTCAAATGGCACCCACGCTCTGCCATGGAGATTCAGGGGCCCAAAAGGTCTCCGCTCTGGACTCCGAGGGTCCCAACTTGGGGACGGTTGCAGTCAGCCACTCTCAGCCACACGTAGTCAGGACTGGGCTGGAGGGGGGAGCCCAGGTGGGAGGCAGGGTACAGCCTGAGAAGGGCATGGAGAGGGCCCTGGAGCAGGGGCTGCTGAGGCTGGGCTTTGATGGATGAGTGGCAGCTGGGCTTGCAGGAAGCGCATTCCAGCCGTGGGAACAGCTTTCGGGGCTGTGAGGGAGCGAGGAGAAATAAGGGATATTTGCACTCTTTTCACACCCACCTGCCACAGGGCCACCCTGAAAGGGGAGGAGAAAACCCATTCTCATCTAAAGTTAGGAAGAGTGAAGCTCAGAGATGCTAAGAGGCCTGTCCAAGTGCACAGCCTAGAGACAGAGGCGGGCCCAGGTACCTGCTGACTTCTCCGGAGAGCTCATTCTTATTGGGTGAGGGACAAGAGGGGTTTTCCTAGTAGATAGGTGGAAGCCAAACTTGATTGGCTGAGGGACCAGAATTTGGAAGTAGTTGGTTAAATGGATACTCGGGAAACTTCTGATTGGCTGGGAATTAAGACAGGGACTGATTGGGTGAGAGTTAAGAGAGTAGTTTAATTGGCTGAGGAGCAGGAAGATGGAGTTTAATTGGCTGAGAAGCACACAAGTGTTTCATTGGCTGAAGGACAAGAGGACAGCTCCTGATTGGCTGAGTGGTAGGGGAGCAGAATCTAATTGGATGAGAAAAAGAAGATTGGAGTTTGATTGGCAAAGGGATAGAGAGCATGCGATTGGTGGAGGGTGGAGGTCGGACTGAAGAGAGGAAGGACAGGAGGTCGGAATGAAGCGTCTGTGGTCTTAGCAGTGTCTTATATCTTCTTTGCAAATCCTGCGTGTGTCCCTGGGCTGCGGTGGAGGGAGGTGGAGCTTAATCCCTGCGGACTGTGGGGAAATGGAGGCAGGTGTGTGTGGAGAAGGGGAGAGCCTGAGTCACTCTGGGCAAAGGCCAGAAAGGACACGGTCTCGGCCATACCTACATGGGAATGTGTCCTTTTCTCCATTCCGACCCCCCCACCATTCCTTCCTCAGAGTGACCCAGCCATTAGGATGTCTGGCACAGGTGGGAGAGGTGTCACCTTTCCTTCCCCTCCCTCATGGCAGAGGAGAGATGCTTTCACCTAAATACGACCAGCTCCTAAATGTCCCTAGAGTGCCGCTTCACCCACTCACCCCTTTACTAGGGAACAAGTTTCTGAAGACAGGGCCTCCTCCTCCCTCCACAGGCCCCAAGGCACCTCCCTACACCCACCTGGGTCTTTACTGCTCCTGTCCTCCTCCCAAGCACTCCCTGCTCATCCCCAAGCCCCTCTTCCCGTTGGCCTTTCTCTCTACCTTTTCCTTTCCCCCACCCCCTTTCTCCAATTCACTCCATTGAGAACTCCAGCCTAGGGGCTGGAGCGGTGGCTCAGCAGTTATGGCACTTGCCTGGCATGTGCGAGGATGCAGGTTCCAACCCCAGCACACATACACAACGAACTGTCGGAGCAAGGAAAGCCACATAAAAACTAAATAAAATTAATTCTGTCTCACACAGTTCCTCTCTCTCTCTTAGAGAAGCAAACTCCAGCCTAAATATTGCCCAGGCCCCTCTGCGACTCTTCTGATTCTCTCCCCTCTCCTTCCAATTTATCAGTTCATTCATCAGTTCTACCTTTATAACAAATCCTCAAATTTACCTGTTTCCCAACACTTGGTCCCTCCAGTGCTGAGTGCTGGGGGTGTGCTTGCTCCTCCTTCAGTATTGCAGTCAGAGGGAGCCTTTAGATCCTAAGTCAAGACGTGTCCGCCTCTGCTTAGAACCCTCTATGGCTCCCACCTTCCTCTGAGTAATAATCTAAGTCCTCCCTGGAGCCCACAGGGCCTTCACATTCATCCTGCAATCCGCCCTTCTCCCACACTGGATTTTCCTCCATAGTACATTCCACATGCTTTTAGATTATATGTTTCTGTTTGTTGATCACAGTGCCTGACATTCTATGGGAACTTGGCATTTGTTGAATGAATATACGCTGTGCACCAGCCAGGGCTCGGGAAAAGGCACAGAAAATGAGAAAAACACTGTCTACCCCTGTGGCCATCATAGCTCCATCCAGGGAGTCCATAAAAATTTTTTTTTTCTAAAAACAATTTTGCTGGAACTGAGGATGAACTGAGTCCAGGGCTTGGGGAAGCCTCAGAGAGAATGGCCTTTGGGCTGAGACCTGAAGTTTAGTTGAGTGGGTGAGAGGAAAGAATTCCAAGTAGAGGGCACAGCATGTGCGCAGGCTCAGAGGCAGTAGAGATGGTCTTGGTAGGCCTGGCAACAATGGCCCCAAGTGGGTTTTGTGTGGATGGTTAGGAGGGAAGAGCTTGGGCTGGCAAGGGATGTTTGCCCCCACATTCACCCCACTTTAGAACTGTTCTCTTTGCTCTAAATCTCTATGCTCTCCTGTCCTTCTTCCGCCCTTCTGTTCCCCCTGTTCTGTGGCCAGAAGGCTGATCTACATGGACCACACAATGGGCTCCTTTTCCTTGAGGCTTCTGGCTAAGTTCAGCTAATAGGGAGACATAGCAGGCGCTGGAGGCAGGAAGGAGAGTGAGCTTGGGTATTTAGACCTCGTCGCTTCTCCTGTAGTTCATGCAGGCTGACTTAGTCCAGGGACTGAAGATTCACAGCTTCTTTCAGGCAGCCCTCTCCACCAAGCCCTGTCTGGTTCATATTCCAGTAACTGTTTAAGCCCCCTGGTTCCAGGCCCTAGAATGGGTAGGGCTCTTGGCTGTTTCTGTCCCCAGGGGCTACAGTATTTTTTGGAGAACAGGTTTTTCTTAAACAGGCCTCCAGTTACCCCACTTGCTGCATTTGTTTTCCTTCCAGAATCTTTTCGTTTTCCAATGCTGGGGACTGAACCCAGGGCTTTGCACATGTTAGGCAAATGCTCTACCACTCAGCTGCACCCCAGTCCAGAATCTCCTTTTTTAAAAATGAGATGAAATTCACATAAATAAGCCAAACAACTTTATTTATTTATTGGTACCAGGATTGAATCCAGGAGTGTGCTACCACCAAACTACATCCCCAGTCCTTTCAATTTTTTTTTCTTAAACTTTGAGATAGAGTCTTGCTAAGTTGTTGAGTTTGTCCTCCAAGTTGAGATCCTCCTGCCTTGGCCTCCCAAGTCATTGGGATTACAGGTGTGCGCCACCACATCTAGATATTTATTTATTTATGAGATGGAGTCTGACTCTGTTTCCTAGGCTGGTTTCAAACTCTTGGGCTCAAGTGATCTTCCTGCCTCAGCCTCCTGAGCAGCTGGGAAAACAAGTGTGCATCACTGTGCCCAGCTAAATATTAACCATTTTAAAATGTACAATTCAATGGCATTTAGTGCATTTGCAATGTACTGCCATTGCCCCTATCTGATTTTTGTTCTCTCAGAAGGACATCCGTAACCATCACCCCTGGACACCGGCTCCACTCCCCATTCCTACTTCCCCAGACCTCTACTTTTGGTCTCCGAATTTACCTCTTCTGGAGATTTCATGTAAATGTAATCATGCAGAGTGTGATCTTTGGTGCGCAGCTTCTCTCACTCAGCACCGTGTTTCCGAGGTTCATTTACATTGAGGTGTGCATCCAAACTTCATTCTTTTTTATGACTGACAGCCATTGTATGAATGGACAACTTTCATTGATGGAAAGTTGTGCTGTTTCCGCTTTTCAACTCTCATGCACTGCTGTGAGCACTCCTGGACAGGTGGATGTGTGAATATGTGGACCAGGTTTTAAATTTTTTTTTAGCATGTACCTAGGAGTAGAATTTCTGGGTCATATGGTAATTTTGTTTAACTTGTTGAAGACCTGCCAAATTATTTTCCCCAGCAGCTGCACCATTTCCCATTCTCACCAGCAGTGTGTGAGGAAGTCTCTCTCTTGCATTGCTGATCCTAAAAGTTAGCTGCCAGCTTCTGGAAATTCTCTTTGCTGGACTCCTGCTACCTCTGCCTCCAGGCTTTCTTCTACTCTCTCCTGAACCTCTGCTTCTGATGACATTGGTAACCTGGTCACCACGTAGTTCTTTCCTTTCCAAGTCCCAGGCTCCTGGACCTCTCAGTACACGTGATGGTGACTGTTACCACCTTCCCCTAATCTCCACCTCCAACTCCTGGCCTCTGCCTGTCGTCCCTCTAAATGCTGCTGTCACCAACAAGTCTGTCTTCTTATCCTCTCCTGCACTGTCCACCTCCCTCCCTGGGTGACCTCATTTACCCACTCGCATCTTCCCAATGATCTGCCATCTTTCCACTGTAGGTGACTCACAGACACATTTCCCTGGTGTGTTCTCACATGATGGAGCCGGCTGCCTCCTAGGTGACTCCTTGACCATCCCACGGGCCTTTTTAGACTGAAGGTGACCTACCCAGGGTTTCCCAACCTCAGCCCTGTTGACGCTTGGGGCTGGATCATTCTCTGTTGGGGGGCATTCTGTGTGTTGTAGGATGCTGAACAGCATCTCTAGTCTGTACCAGCTACATGCCAGTAGTGCTCCCCCCACCAGTGTGACAAAAGTATCACCAGACATCACCAAAACATGCTTTTGTTGAGAACTTCTAGGCTAGCCCAAATCAGACCCAAAACTCAAAGAGCTGATATTGGCACAGTACAGGTCTGAACCCTGCAATCACCAATTCATCTCATGATCCATTTCATCTATAACCTCTGTTTCAGCTGTAGAGTGATGGAACAGTCAAGTGACTTTCCCAAGGATACAGAGCCAGGAAGTCAACTGTCAATGACTCCTCACTGCCAGAGTCTTCGACTCATTCCTCTTCCTCATCTCCATCTCTCTAAGAGCAGAGAAACTGGAGATGCCCTCTCCTTCTTTGCTTCTTAGAGACCCACAGCCAAACAGTAACCAAAGTGTCTGATCTTCTGGGCCACAGTTCATCTGCTCCCAGATGTCAACCATCCCACCCTTTGCCATTTCCCCCTCCCTTAAGCCACCTCCAGAATCCCTCTCAAATTCTCAAATTTCAATATTTTTCAGTGTCCCTAATGAGCTCCTCTTTGCTAGCACCATTAGCAAAACTAAACCTACAGCCCTGAAAAAATAAATAAACTCTGTGCTTTAAAACCAACCAACAGT
>PVKS010006506.1:0-78077 GCA_004027875.1 Aplodontia rufa
CAGAGTTGAGTGAAGATATTCGACCCTTGACTCTGGGTTTGGCTAACTTTGCTCAACATGATTTCTGTCATCACCATCCATTTACCTTCAAAGGCTACAATATCATTGTTTCTAATTGCTGAGTAGAACTTCATGGTATATAAACACCACAGTTTTTGGATCCGTTCATCCAAAGAGGGGCATCAGGGTTGTTTCCGTAATTTAGCTATTGTAAATTGAGCTGCTATGAACATCGATTTTGCTGTGTTGCTGTAATGTGCTGATTCTAAATCCCCTGGAAAAATACCCAGGAGAGGGATCATATGGTGGGTAAATCCCTAATTTTTTGAGGATTCTCCACACTGCTTTCCAGGGGGGCTGTACCAGTCTGCAGTTCCACCAACAGTGTGCTAGTGTTCCTATCTCTCTACAACCCATTCCAGCATCTATTTTTTTTATATTCTTCATTTTTTTGCAATCTGACTTTAGTGAGGTGAAATCTTAATGTAGTTTTGATTTGCATTTCTCTGATTACTGGTGATTTAGAGCAGTTTCTCATGTATTCATTGGCTTGCTCAATGTTCAAATCCTGATTTTTGAGGATTAAGTCAGAGAGAGTTAAGACATGTCACTCATAGTAACAGGCAATAAGTTTATTAGAAAGTATGAGAAAGGGGATACTCCTAAGGTAGAGAGTGGCTCCTTTTGGCGGATATAAAGGTAATATGCTTTTCCTGCCCTCCAGTTTATCAAAGGGACCAGAGAAGTTTCCAGAGAGTTCTGTCCAGGTCCACCTCTTGAATTTTGATTGTCATCAGGATGACATCACATTTTCTAGTCCCCACTGACATGGCAACTCTAGGTTACTTTGGTCCATGATAACAGATTCTAATTGGAACCTATTCGTACAGATTTTATAAACATGGAGAATCATCTTTATCTTTCTGAGTTCTAGGACTTATCTGTTCTATGAAAGGTGCATGAAAGTCACCCCTTCAGGGTAACTTCTGTTTCTCTTACCAATATTATTTTGGCACTGCGGATAACAGGTAGCTTTGCTGAGAAATATAACATATCTTGTCCTCTTAAACTAGGCAAATAAATTGCTTCTTGGAAAAGAAAGAATGTGCGGGTCAACACAGGGGGCATGTGCTGTAGAATTGTGCCCTTAACCTCATGTTCCATCACTCATCCCTGTCTGTCCCCTATCAATGTTACTGCTCATATTGGTGCTGTTACCACTATAAATGGCAAATCTCATATGAGCACATTCAATGTCCCAACAGTACTAGTACTGGAGCATTAAAAATGACACATCTAGTTTGTCAATTTCTCAAGCAAGAGATGTATGGAATAGGTTTGGAATGATTTGAAACTCAATATTCAGCACTGTATTTATTGTATAGCCTGATTTAAGTACTGTGAGATGAACTATAAGATATAGATGTGTAAAGATGGGAAGCTAAAAAAAAAAAAACAACAAACTACCAGTACTCATGAGTATTGTTATTTGTAGATGTGGAAATTTTTGTTTAGATGGGAATTCCAAGAACATACAGAAATTATTAGACTCAGTGAACATCTTTATCATGGTGATTGGATGAGATTGAAAGTCTAATATAAAATATAAATTTTAAGTCTATCTATGACTGCAATTCAAAAATACAACAAAAATGAAGAATGTAGACCTCATATCAAGTAGTCATATGATAATAAATAAAGATGTCTCTGAAATATGCCAAATGAAGGATGAAAATTAGACAAGTTTATTTACTAGACACACAAAATTCGAAGTATCACATAATTTTGGGGAACTATAGCTATGAAGGCGGGAAGAAGGAGGGGAGAGGAGAGAGGGAGAGTGAGAGGAAGGGAAAAGCAGGGTTATTAATGCTGTATGGTACACTTGATTCCCCTGAGAAGCCAAATAATACTCATGTAGTTATTTAAATCTTGAAAATTCAAAAGTTAATATACATGTATATGGACACATATATATATATAATGGGGGGAATTGCAATGAGCAGTGCAAACAGTGAGAAGAGGGGGAGATACTGGATAAGGATTGGGCTCAAGTTACATTGTCATTACATATGCACATACAAATGTACAGCAGCAAATCCCTTCAATATGCAAAAGCATGCTGAACTAATTAAAAAATACACAATGCATACATGTATCAAAACAGCATGTGGGGGCTGGAGTGCTGGCTCAGTGGTTGAAGCACTTGCTTGGCATGCACCAGGACCTGGGTTCAAACCACAGCACCACATATACAACTAAGTTTTGTAGAAACAAAGGCCAGATGGAAAAATAAATAAAATTATTTTTCTCTCTTTTACTCTCTCCCTCTCTCCTTAAAAATAATTACATCGTGTACCATAAATACATATATTTTGTTGCTTTATAAATGAGTCAAAATAACTTTAAATAAATTTTTTAAATTAAAAAAGCTTACAAAGTCACCCTAGACTCAAATATCAAATAAAAAGTAGATTCATAAAATAGGAGTAAGACTTCTAAATTTAACATTTTAAGATAGTATTGATAGAAATCATGAAAATATCTTGAAAGTCAAGGAATTAATATTTTCTTTGTGTTTGTAATCATCAGTTTTGGGGAAAACACCACTCCTAAGTATTTAATATCATCTCAATTTTTAAAATCTCAGGAATTTTTATAAGTTCACAAATTTATTTGAAATACTAACATGAACAGTAGGAGGGATAAAAATATTCAAAATATTCTCACAATGGAAAACAAAGTTGGAACACTTATATTATGTCCATTATTGATATCTTTTAAAAAGCTGTTGTAGGCCAGTCATGGCCTATAATCCAAGATACTCCAGATGCAGAGGCAGGAGGATCTCAAATTCAAAGTTAGCTTCTGCAACTTAGTGAGGCCCTAAGCAATGTAGCCAGACCCTAACTCAAGATAAAAAATAAAAAGGGCTCGGTTTGTGTTTCAGTGGTTAAGCACCCCTGGGTTCAATCCCCAGTACCAAAAAATTAAAATAAAATAAAAATAAAAGCTGTGGTAATAAATATAGTATTATGCTGGTAATATATATACATATATATATATATGAATATTCATAAATTAACTATGGTTCTTAACAGGGAATTGAAGTACTGACCATTAACTACTTGGTTAACTGAGACATGACAAACTTGCCAATTAGATTCAGTGGTAGGTAGTATATATTATATATACACTATACATATCGTATATATAATGTAACATAAATATTTTTTCAGCGAATGGTTGTGTATAAGCTATATCTATAAAGTACAATACCAGCTAGAAATAATATCTGTTACTGCACATCCTGTTTGTGTCGGTGATTTGGAGTGTGTTGACCAGGCTGTTCTAGCTCAGCACCCTCTCAGAAGTCTCAGTAAGATTCAGCCATGGCTGAAGGCATTTCAGGGTCTGACAGGTGGAAGTTCAACTTCTTCTAAGCTCAGGCCATTGGTGACCTCAGGACGGGCTTCCGTCAAGGCCCTTCCAATAACCACGTCTTCTGGCAGGACAACTGGCTTCCTCCAGAAAGAGGGATAGAAGCAAGAGGGAGAGAACCTTAAGGACAGAAGGCACGGTAAACTTTTAGTGTTGGAAAGGGCATCCCATCAGTTCTGTTGTAGTGTGTTCAGTTGAAGTGCATTGGTGCAAATAATGCACATTCATGGGGAAAGGACTGTATAAGCACATGAAAATCAGGGAAAGTTGAGTACCCTCTACAAGCTTCTAACCACAGTAGGGGGGGGAATTAACATAACCATTACCTCACATCTGGCAAAAAAAAAAAAAAAATATGGGTTGGGCTATAGACCTAATCCTAGAACAAAAATGATAAAACTTCTAGAACAAAACTAAAAGATTAACTTCACAATTTATAATACTTATTGTAAGCAGAAAACAATAAGGAATAATCATAAACAATATAATGTAAATCAGGTGTCGTTAAAATCAAGGATACAAAATTATTCTGACATCTTTGTGAAAGTAAAATCAACCCATGCTGGGACAGAATATTTAATATACATGTTTTCAACAAACGACTTGAGGCTAAAATATATTTAAAATAAATCACAGGCAAAATGTAATTTTAGAAAGTGTCAAAAATCTTGAATACTTCGTAAAGGATGATACCCAACTAGTAAAGAAGGTCAAGAAAAAGTGTTGAATAGTTTTCACTATTATAGAAATGATAATGAAGAACCCTAAGGTAGCACTGCACTCCTGTATGATTGAGAGGCAATTAATAGTAATGAGAGCAATGGATACAGATAATGTGAATCAAATGTCACATTGTGCACCTGCACTGGAAGTGTGGTATTTAACCAGTGTTAAAACAAATTTGGCAATACTGACTAAAACTAAACTACACAAAATGACATCTCAATTCCATGAAAAGACTTACAAAAAGTATTTACAGCATGTTTGTTTCTGTCACAAGTAAACCAGAATTAATTATCAATGAAGAAGTGTGTTCAAAAATTGCAGTATATTCATTTTAGAGAATATTATACAGCAATGAATAGATGAACACATTTCTGGTACGATAGGGTGAATATAGATGAAACACTGAGTGAAAACATTATAAAATAAAACTATGTGCAGTATGATTCTACTATATGAAGTTCATTAACTACGGGAACTATTGCATAGTGCTAAGAATGGTTTCCCTAGGTAATTTTCTATCTACTGATGTGGTGGTATCTAAAATGGTACATCCACAGTAAAGTTTTTTGGATTTATATATTTAAAATATGTGTGCTCAATTGAATTAAAAAATATAATAACATGTACACACATACATATATTATATACAATAATATAATTTGCCTCTTTGATATGTTATACCTTTTAATTTTTGAAGTAAGGGAATTAACTAGTTGAAATCTGATTATTCTAAACTTATTTCTTTATGATTATTAAAGTGAGAAAGAATTTGATGTATTAGGCCAGAGATTAAAATGTGTAGGAGTGGGACTGGAGAGGTGGCTCAGTGGTAGAGCACTTACCTGGCATGCACAAGGACCTGGGCTCAATCCCCAGCACCACATGCACAACTAGAGGAAAAGCAAAGGCAGAAAAAAATAAAAAATTGACTCTCTCTCTTTCTCTCTCTCTCTCTCTCTCTCTCTCTTAAAATGGGCAGGAGTTTGTTACATATTGCTGTTGGATAAGGTTTTTCTTTCTTTGCACTTATTCTTTTGACAATTTTATTTGGAAAATTAACTCAGTTACCCATAATCATTGTCATATGGTATCACAGGATACTGGATGACTGCTTTTTAAACTTTTCTATGAATATTTAGAGAGTCTCCTGAAGTTTCTGAATATAAAAAGAGCTTTAAAAGTCTCTAAACAAACTATCTTCTGCAAAATTGCATATCACTTCAAAGTACCATAGCTGACTAAAATAGTGTTGTGATATTAGTATCTAATTCACCAATGAAATATCTCCCTAGAAAACAAAGTGCAAATGAACATTTTAAAGGTAAAATGTATTTGAGAGAAGCCAAATAATGCAGGTTGTTTGTGTCAACCTGTATTTCTCAAAAAATAAGAGAAATGAAAAACAACAAATGCAGCAAATGACATCTCCACTTTTATTAGTCTGCTTGCTTGTTAAGCACAATACAATGAATGAGGAAATTTCTTAAATTTTAAAAGTTGCGGGGCTGGAGCAGTGGCTCTGCAATTACGGCGCTTGCCCGGCATGCGGGTTCAAACCCCAGCACCCACGTACACAACTAGGTGTTGGAGCGGCGAGAGCCATGTGAAAAACTCAATAAAAATTGATTCTCTCTCTCTCTCTATCTCTCTCTCTCTCTCTCTCTCACTGTTCTTCTCTCTTTAAAAAAAAATTTTTTTTAAAGTTGCATGAACAAAAGACCTTTACATGTCTCAGGATGAGCTCTATTACTGAGCTACACATTAAGCCCCTCTAATCTTCTGAAAGGAATTAACTGTGTTGATTCCCTTACTTGTAAGGCATATAAAAAGAAATTGAACAAAGACACTGAAGACTACTTCCAGTAAAACTTATTTAACAGGGTGGCTCAATGGTTGCGGCACTTGCCTGGCATGCGTGAGTGCATGGGTTTGAACCCCAGCACCACTACACAACAAAGTGTCAGAGCAACAAAAGTCACATGAAAAACTAAATAAATATTGTTTCTGTATTTCTCTCCCTCTCTCTCACTGTCCCTCTTTTTAAAAAAATCATTTAACAGTCATATTTTCAAAATTAGATAATATTGTTTTCTATTATAACTACAGTCTGTTATTGACAATGAAGTATTTTATTGATATGTAATTTACACATCACAAAATTTACCTCTTAAAATGGGTACAGAGATATTGTACAGAGTCTATAAATACTATGTTAAAGTGATAAATAAATGGAAATGCAAGGAGTGAGGCTATTACATTCAATATATTGTTTTGATAAATAATTTAAATCATGGAATGGAGACATCACTTTTGGAATCAAGGATGTCTATTTATTTTTTCTCTGAATGTACTATTTTCTTTAAGAAAACAAATCAAATTTTGTATTAATATAACAGTAGATTCTTGGCCCTCTAATTTCTGGTGACCTTTTAGTTATTATAGCTGTGTTCACATTTTCATATGTGTTTTATATTACTTCATTTGATAAGAAATATGGTATAGCCAAATGAAACATTTTGAATATTGCTACAAAGTAACCTGAATTTATAAACTCACCCTTCTACTCTCCCACTCTGGAATATTGAACATTTTCTATATTTCTATCTGGTAATGCTTATTCTACAGATTGTCTTATATATAACCCCAGAAAATACCAGAAATAATATGCTCACATATTTTTAAATTGTGAATCCAGTGTATTTTTTCCTGTGGTAAATACAAACCTTCATAATTACTTGTGTGCACATTTTCCAGAATCCAGTATGGTCTCTCAATGCAACAGGCTTTTGTATTTCACATTTTATGTAAAGCAGATATTCTTTTGAAAATTTCCAGTGTTGATAGTAAAATAGCCTCTTATGTATGTAGAGTCAAGCCTTTCCATGGCAGCATTCCTTTTATAAACCTACTTTAGGAGTCTGGAACTGTTCTCAAATGTTTAGCCTGATCTCTCTATATCATTTTACCTAGAAAAGTATACTAAGAATTCGATCTCTTTTTAATAACACACATAAGGAAGGATAGGTTTAACTAAATTTGGTTGCATTCCGAGTAGAAAAGTTTAAAAAAATGCTTTCACAGCACAACTTTATGACATTGTCTATGAAAACTGCTATGATAAGCAAATTAAGAGAGGGCACGCTAGAGTAAAAGAAGTTAAGACACCATGACCAACTCGAGAACATGCGGAGAGCTGCAAATGGCGAATTCAATATTGGAGAGTGAACATCTCATGCGGACTTTTTAATCTTTATAATTTATTCTTTTTTGTAATTATTTTCTTTAGTTAGTACCAGTGTTACTCCTTCCGTAAATTGTGTTAGTATGATTACTTTAAAAACCGAAGACAAGGGCTGGAGCAGTGGCTCAGAGGTTGGAACACATGCTTGGCATGCGCAAGGACCTGGGTTCAAACTCCAACACCACGTACACAATTACACAATTAAGTGTTGGAGAAACAAAGGCCAAATGAAAAGACAAATGGAATTGATTCTCTCTTTCTCACTCACTCTCTGTCTGTCTCTGTCTTAGGAAAAAAAAAAAAAACAAAAAAAAAAAACAAAACCCAAAAGGAGAAGGAGCTGAGCATGTGGCTCAGTGGTAGAGTGCTTGCTTGGTAATCATGAGAACCTGAGTTCAATCCCCAGTGCCACAGCCACAAACAAACAAATCCACAAACCAAGCACAAGGAAAGCTACTATATTTATATATTTATCTAAAAAAACCAAGGATGGAAATCAAGATCCAAATATTGAAGACACTCAAATATCAGTCTTTCTAAAAACTCCAGCATTCTAATTCTTTTAATGTCCCACTTCCATAATATTTGGCCTGAATTAGGTGCCACCTCATCTCTAAAAATTGGAAAATAGCATTTGGTGGTAAAAAGTAGTTTCTATAACATTACAAATCTCTGGGTCGATTTGATGTATCATAGAGAAATGAGTGTCAGGCTCGAAAGACTGCAGCAGCACAAATCAATACTCCAGTACCGTATTCAGGTTCAGAAATAAAGACCTCAATTTAGGGATTAAAAGAGGAAATGAGAAATCACATGAGAAGTTGATAATCATGTACATACGCTTTCTAGAAATAAAGATGTCATCAAAACTAAAACATATAGGCATTTGTGACAAGGACACAAATATATAGCTTCCTATATTTCAGCCAAGAGCTATTTATACATTCTGACATAACTCCAGAAAAATGTTTCAGTGAATAGGATGCACTTTTCTGCATCCGAGGAGTATTTCTGCATTGGAGGGTATACCAGAAGTGAAGGCACATTAAATTCTTACTGAGAATTCTTAATCCAATTGATGATATGCTTCCTGTTTCCACTGGCCAAGGCCAGTCTGATCATAACACCTATCACAAAGAATCACTTCAATAAGTTAAGGACATCAGTTCAATTTCAGACTCATCTTAAAACACACACCCACAAGCTCACAAACATACACACATGCATGCACATGCACACAAAATTGTTTACCTTGTACAGTATCTAAACCCACAAAAATTAATTTTCACTTATAATCAACGTTTAAATTTCTCTTTCTAAATCTACTCTTTTTTATGATTTCTAGATCTATTTATTCATGCACCTATACAAATATACAAACTTAAATTAAGACTTAAATACAGGAATTAATTTATTTTTCCTTTCCCTAAATACAATACATTATCAAATTTCCCCAAATAAGAGAATGACAATGTAAACCCAACTGTTAAAACTAGAAAATTAGGAGTCTTGTCACCTATACTTTGCTTTTAACCTTACTAAATTTGTCTGTAATTTGTCAAATTTAATTCTTAAATATTCTTGAATTTGTCTCATTTCTTCCACTCTTGACAACAATCTGTTAAGCTATTAATGGCATTTGCCTGGACTGCTATAGCATGTATATATGTGTTTTTCTCCTAGGTATTACATACACACATTACATACACATGCATATATACATGCATATGTAACATGTGTGTATTTATATTCATGGTATTATATGCATGTAATTTGATTCTCCCCCTGCCTTCTTCATCATCTTATAAAATGTTTCCTGTCTCTTTACAGTAGAATTACAAAACCCTTATTTCAGTGCTGTTATGTATCATACCCAATTATAATAAAGTAAATTTTTAGATATATCATCTCTCCCTCAGGGACCATGTTCTTGCCTAGTCAACCCTTTACCTCTTTTCTTTCTTTAGCTGCCAAATCAGATGTGAGTTTCTCTGAGAAGCATTTTAAAAGTTCTCAGATTGTGTAAACTAACTTTCCTTTCATAAATTATCACACTACTATGGATCGAGTGACAAAGATGCTGTATCAATTGTTTTGACAATTTTAACTAATATTTATATATACTGCTTTACAATAAAGATCAAGGAATAAAACAAAAATGTTGCATTTGTTGATTATTTTATTTTGCTTTTTTGTTTGTTTGTTTTAGTTTTGATCAACGTGTAACAGACATTCTAGCTTAGCTGATTGATAAAAGTCTCCCTGAGAGTCACACCTGGCCCAGTACTTTGAGCTTAGTCCTTGGAATTGCAACGAGCTGATAGCCCGACAACTAGTGCCTGGTCTTCTCTTGTTGAATGCAAACAGTTTACAAACAGCATCCTGACAAGGCCTCTCTTTAGCTATAACAGAGCAAGAAAAAACCAAACAGCTGTGTGATCATGTCTGAACACTGACAAGAATCATGGACATTTTCCTAAGCACAAACGGACCAAAGAACCTCCTGTTCTAGTGTCAGTGTCTGCTGCTCCTTCACCATTTCCACAGCTCCACTTTAGTCTTTCCTCTTTCCTGATTTGAGTAAGGCTCCCACTTTATTTCACTTTATTTTATTTTTTTGGCATAGGGGATTGTACCCAAGGGCACTTAACTGCTGGGCTGTATCTCCATTCCTTTCTATTTTTTATTTTGAGATAGGGACTCACCAAGTTGCTTAGGGCCTCTGTAAGTTGCTGAGGTTTTAAACTCGTGATCCTTCTGTCTAAGCCTCCAAAGTTGCTGAGATCACTGGCATGTACCACTGCATCTGGCAAGGATCGCAATCAAGACATAAATTATATTTCTTGACATCATTCAGCCAACAGGCAAGCGCTGATTCCTTTACCATGCCCTAATAACCTAACACAAGTCTAAATCTTGCACATCTTTTCTAATATCCTTTATTTAAGAAGGCCCCTTCCTCCCTGTGGTCTTTGGCTAGAGAATAGACAATGCAGTCTACATGGATTTCAAAAGCCGTAAAATTCCACTGGTGCTTTAAGAGTGCCAAGACACAGATATTTTCGTTTTGACTGCAACAAGATAAAATTGGAAGGAGATAAATAACAAGGTAACAAGACAATAGAACTAACTTTTAATATACTTACTGTATATAAACAACTCATCTGAATCACCTCATTAAATCCTTTAACTTATGAGGGGAACATTGGTGTTATTCTTACTTTTATACAGGCAATGAGAGAGTTTGCCACAAAGTTTAGTTTTCTAATATGTTCAAAATTACATCTTGACCATCTGAATATTTAAACTACCTAAGCACTACATTACAACATATTCCTAGTTAAATCCTGTTTATCAATTTTCTTCTTATTCTTCTCAATTTCTGGCTGAGGATCAAATATCTGAAGTCTAAAAGAAAGAAAAATGTTAGGAAAGCAATAGATACTCTTAATATGACTAAAAATGTTTCTGGAAATCATGAGATATTTTAAATCTACTGACCATCATGCTCAAGTAATTTAAATTACATAGTTATGTATTGGATAAGCTCTGTGTGCTAAGCTTAGAAATAAAGATCTCTGATCTCAATATTCCAGGTGCAGACAGAACATAATGTACTGGTAAACAGATTCCAAGGGCTTTTGGAATTCAGAAAAAGAGAGATACCTGATGATAGAAACTGAAGCAAGTTTCATGATTATTGCTTGTTTTTATTGAGTTTCTACTTAGGATTTTAATAGTAGTTATAACTAGGGGACCAAATTGGGATGATTTTTAAAATTTTTCTTCTTTATAAACAAAATCTTATAGATACTTTATTGGAATAGTACTTTGACATTATGAGTTAGAGTAGGGAATTTATATCAATCAGAAGATTATTAGGGCAAGAATCAGATTTGGTTTGCTTGTTATGGTAGCCACTATATTGCATACATAGTTTCTTAAATACTCAATAAATGAAAAATTTAAAAATATTGGAGAAGAATAAATAATAGTGATAGTTTGGATTATGTGGAAAACAAGAGAAAGAGTAGAATCCATAGATAGGGTAAAGAAGATAAATATCTCCAGGTGACATGGAGTGAGCCTCATTAACTTAGCAAGCTGTTATGGTCTGAAGGTGAGGTATCCTCCAAAAGCTCACATGTGACAATTCAGAAAGGCTGAGGTGAAATGATAGGGTCATAAAAGCCTTAACCCAATCAGTGAGTTAATCCCCTGAGGGCTGATAGGTAGGAGGAGGTGGGTCCCTGGGGGTGTGACTTTGGATGTGTCTTCTGGTCTGGCATGAAGTTTACTTTCTCTGCTGTGCTAACTGATGTGAAGTCCTGAGCTCTGCCCTCCACAGAGCCATGCCTGCCACCAAGCTGTTCAGCCTCACCTCCGGCCCTGAGGAATGGAATTGGTCTTCTGTGGACCAAGAAGTCTGAAACTGTGCTCCCCTACATAAACCTTTTCCTCCTAAACTTGTTCTTGTCAGGTTCTTTCATCGTAGCAGCAAAAAACCTGACTAAAACACAAGGCCCTAAGCAACTTAGTGAGACCCTGTATCAAAACTCAAAATAAAATAAATAAAATATCACTGGGAATGAGGTTCAGAAGTCAAGGTTCAATCATTCCTTGACCAAAAAAAAAAAAGGGGTATATATTTCCATAGTTGCCATATTAATAGGATAAGAAATAATTATCATAATTTTAATGAGTTTGAGGAGAAATTTGAATTATTGCCTGGGTAATTTCAATTGATAGGTTATGAAGAACATTTGATCATTGCTGGGGGAAAATAAAATAAAATATATATGGTATTAAATTAAAATTATTAAATTAACAAAGGACATGTGTTAGATACAGTTGGGAAAATTGAAACCGATAATAGAGTAAGGTAATAATTTCTGCTCTCTAAATCTAAATTAAGATGTTGGAATAGAATTAAAGAAAATTTCACCAATCAGGAAAAAAGTAAGATATTCAACATTCAGAAATAGAATGATATTAATTCAAGGGACACAGAATGTATTATCCCAAAATACGACAACTGAATATTATAAGCTGAGCAGAACAGAGAAAACAGAATCCGAATGGGTTCTCTGACCTTTGCCTGCCATTCTTATCCATGCCTATGATAAACTGTTCTTGTCCTTACTCTAAAGTATGTTACTAGGGGCTGGAGCAGTGGCTCACTGGTGATGGCGCTTGCATTGCATGCACCAGGAACCAGTTTGAACCCTAGCACCACACACACAACTAAGTGTCAGAGAAACAAAGGCCACAGGGAAAAAAACAAAATTAATTTTCTCTCTCTCTCTCTCTGTCCATTTATCTTTAAAAATGAAATTGATTCTCTCTGTCTCTCACTCTCAACCTCATTCTTTAAAAGAAAAAGTGTATTACTAGACATATACATTTTTCTGTATACATATTGATGTTTATGTAGTTCCGTTTCTTTGGGTTTGCATTTTGATGGCTGCCGTGTTACATAAAGCACATTAAATTTTATGCCTTTTGCTTGTTAATCTGTCTTCTGTTGTTTCAGTCATGATCATCGATACAAGTGAGAAAAATACTACTTTTCTCATATGAATGCATGTGTGGATAATAATTTAATAACATAATGATTGCTACACACTCATACTGCAGTGAGCTCAATAACAGTCAATATTGTGGATGATGATAATGATGACTATAATGTTGACAAGAACAAGAGTTAACAGATGTTCAATATGATTGCTTGCTATGATCCCTTTTAAAAAGATTGACCTTTCTGAGAATAATATCTAGATGATAAACTCCTTAAAAACAGGAACCACATCTTAAGAATTCTTATATCCAATAAATTTAAACCCTGACTATTACTCAATGAATTTAAAAGTAAATGTAAGGTTTCTAAGTATGAATTTCATCTAATCTTAAATTATTCTCAGAAAATGGGGACTATTTCAGTTAAGGAAAAATGTGTTTTATAATGCATTTAATATATAAATATAATTATATTATATCATGAATTTGTTAACTGTCATGACTAAAAGGGATGCTATAAAACTGGAAACAGTGCTGAGAGAAGATTTTCAAATATAACAAGGAGTTGTTCAATATGCCAGAATCTGTATGTTCAAAATATGAAAATAAATAACATTTTACATTTTTACAGGTATATATGAACACAAATTTTAATGTGTCTAAATATGACATACGTAATGCTTAATTTGAAAACAAAATGCTATTCAATGTATTCCTCAAATAAAACAATTTCTTTTTGTTTAAGTGTATGCTAAGTTATAAAAGTTTTGTCTGAAGCAAATATACTCATATTTGTTATATAGGATATGAATGAATTCAATACAGTTGTCCACTAAGTTAAAAAGCAGAGAATATATTTTAAGTTTGGATTTATGAGGAAATTTGTGTCAACTGCTATTTGCACATGTTTACTTTCAAGTTTACTAAATAAAACAACATGAATGCTTTGTTTCAAAGCACTGCTGATTCCTGAGCAAAGATTACAGTGATGCTCATAGAAACCTTACTAGTTTACTAAAACGATTGCTTTTCTTTATACAGCAGTAGCAGTAACTAAAGTGAATTCACTAGATTGGCTCTATTCAGTTAATACATTGTCTAGTACAACAAAATATAATAAAAGTTTAACTGGTGGCTGGAGCAGTGGCTCAAAGTTTGCAGGGCTTGCCTGGCATGTGCAAGGATATCGGTTCAAACCCCAGCACCACATACGCAACCAAGTGTTGGAACAATGAAATACACATGAGAACCTGAGTAAAATTGATTCCCACTTTCTCTCTCTCTTTCACTGTCCCTCTCTCTTAAAAAAAAAAAAAAAGAAAAAGAAAAAACAATTTTAACTCATAGCAGAGAGCAGGATACTTATTAGAAAGAATGGAAGGTGGGTGACCTGGAGAATGTTGGTCCAGAGTATAGACTTTCAGTTATAAGACAAATAAGATCATAGGTGTAATATACAACATGGTAACTCTAGTAAATAATACTGTATTATTTTTTGAAATTTACTGAGAGTAGTTCTTAAGTATTCTAACCACATACACACCTGAACATAAACAAACACACACATTCACACAAAATGTAACTGTATGTGATGAGGTATATGTTAATTAATTTACACAGTATTAATTATACAATATTACACAATAATATTGTGTAGCACATAATTAATATATGTTAATCAATTACACAGTATTTATGTATATAAAATCATTAGATTATACACTTTAAGGTCATATAATTATTATTTTTCAAATATGACTCAATTAATGTAAGAAAATGATTTTTTAATTCCTACCAGTTTGATTCATTTCTAATATTTAGTTCAGACTTGATTTTCTTTTAATTGACTCTTCTAGTGATATTCATTAGCATGTTGGGTCTGATATTGGCTTCTTGTTTCTTCTGCATAAAATATTCCATTTAGTATATTTTATAGTGCTGGTGTGGTGTTATGAATTCTTTTGATTTCTGCTTATCATAGAAGATTTTTCATTTTCATTTTTTTTAAAGAGAGAAGGACAGTAAGAAAGACAGAAAGAGAGAACCAACTTTATTTAGCTTTTTATGTGGCTTTCATTGTTCCAAGTCTTGATTATGGACATGGTGCTGGGGTTTGAACTCACATCCTCACACATGACAGGCAAGTGCCATAACTGTAGTCACCTTTCCAGAAGTGGCCCAGATTTTTCATTTTCCATTGTGAAGGATAGCTTTGCTAGATATAGCAAACTTGGTGGCATCTGTTGTCTTTCAGAACTTCATATATGTTATTTCAAGCCGTTCTGACTTCCAGAACCTGGACTGATGAATCAGAAGGATGTTTACTTGGCTTACCTCTAAATATGACCTTCCGTTTTTCCTCCACAGCTTTTAAAATTCTTTATTATATATATTAGATATTTTAATTACAATGTGTCTCAGAGAGGATCTTTTTCAATATTTTTAGATTTGGGGTTATAATTACTTCATATATTTGGATTTCCATATCATTCCAAATATTTGGAATTTTTTTCTGATATTGTTTCATGAAAAATGTTGTGCATTCCTTTAGTTTATATTTATGTATATACTTCTGTGGAAATGGTTATCAGATTTGGTCTCAATGTTCTCTGAAATTTCTTGACTATTCTGGTCATGACCTCTTAACCTTTCTTCTTTATTGTTTATTTTCAAGATTTTCTTGGGTTTATCCTCAGGAATTGCATCTGTGTCTATGCATCTGAATGATAATTAGGGTAACTGACAAATCTGGTACTTGCATCTGTGGACCCTCCAACAGATGTTGGAGCATGAGAACTGCTTACCTTGTTGCTATGTTCTCTCACAAACTCATGCTTGTTAGCCCAAAGACCCAAGTTTTCGTCGTTGGAGGATGCTGTCTACTGGCTAATTCTACGCTTCAGGCACGCAGGGAAGAGGGCTCAGGTCTGTTTCTGGCTGCTGTGGCATGTGGATCACCATCTCTCCCTGCTGGGATCTTTTAAAGTGATCTTACGTAAGGGCCTGATTGCTCTATGCAACTGTGTTACCTGTGAATGCAGGATTTCTGTGGTCTACCTGTGGCCCAGAGGTCTCAAACCTTCCTGATGCAGATCACCAAGGTTTCACTCATCCCCCTGACTGGGATAGTGTGACAGTTGGCCTGTCTCTAACTGAATTTCTGCAGAGCCTATGGGGAGCACTGGGTTGGGGTTAGCAGTACACGGGAATGATTTGCTCTAAGGTCCACTGCAACATGTTCCCCTTATCTAAAAGGAGAGGGTTTTAATAATCATCAGCTAGGAGCAATCCTGCCACAAGTTCCCTGCTTCAGAGGGGTCCTCACAGCTTTATCAGCTGCTGTTTGTATGTGGGGAAATGCTGTACTGATTTAATTTCTGCTATGGGGGCTGTCTAGATATGGATGCCCTGCCTGGAACAGTTTTCTGCCCACAATTTGAACTGAATAGTGTGATCTTCACAGTCTTAGTGGTCCTGGACATTCTAATTTAGCTGCCTTTCTTTCCAATTGTTATTGAGAAAGTAAGCTCCAGAGATTTTCTTCTCTGTTATTCTGCCCCACCCGCAACATTCTGGTCATTGTTTGGGGTCAAGGAATCCTTCCCGTATTTTCTGCTCCAATAACAAAATTCCAAGTCCCGCCAAGTCTCAGGCTTTTCAGTATTGAGTTTTAGTGTTTACTTTGTCATCAACCTCTCCAGTCAAGTGTTCTTTCACAGCTTCATTTCTGGGCTGTGGAGAGTGGAAGGTTGCTTCCCAGATCCACTCTGCCATTTTGAAAATTACAAATATGGTTTTTCACAACTGTTAACATGCTACTTAGCTCTTAAAGTGGAGCAACCTTCAAAGGCAAGAAAAATCATGCATATTTTTCATTTCGTTTGTTTCATTTTTGTTCATAAATGGGAAAAGGCATCCAACTTATTTAGAATCCTGGTTCACTCTCTTTGTATTTACAGTGCCTGGTTCTTGCTTGCAACAGCTCAAAGAGTGTTCATTTGTTCAAAGAAATATGTCAATACACTTATCTACTTCTTTGTTTGTTCCTTCTTACACATTACCCTGTGCCATTTACAGGAAAATGTTCTGTTTTTCATATTTAATAGCTACTGCTCCCTGTTTTTCTGTCTGTCTGGGGACAAGTGTAGGGTTGATAAAATGAAAAGTTTGACAAGTTCAAAGTCAAAAGTGCAATGTTAATTCAAGTTAAGTCATCTTCTTTGACAGCATAAGAGGCAAGAAAAGACTAATGTTAGCCATGCTATTTTTTTAAAAGGAAGCCTTTTAACTCATGTTCTTCAAGTAATAAAAGCCATAAAAAAGTACTTACTAAAAGTGCATTTGCATATTAAATATTTGGCATTTCAAATTATTTTTGAGAAAAAATGTACTAGCTAAAGATATAAGAATATTTAATAAAATATTTAACTGTCATAAAAATTATATTTTTAAATGTATTTTCTATTAATATCTGACAAATAATTACAATGTAAGTTTATAAAGAATAATTTATTTTTGATATAATAGTAGTAACTGAAACTATATATTTAAATGAGTAAATTATTTTTACTAAAATGATTAACATTAATATTTCAATGTATATATTCATTTTATAAATATGTGTTCATCTCTGAGATATAATGTACATCCCAAGCAGATATGTGACACATAAGCTTCAAAATATTTAATTGTTATTTATACAGACACACACATACTATACCATATTTATACACTGTGTGTGAAAGGGTAGGATTGAGTAAAATGTTTGAATTTAAGAATGTATTGAGATCCTAGAACTCACAGCAGACAGACCTAAACACAATAGTATGTCAATGTGAGTAAGGTGGGAGATCATAATCAGACAAAAATAGTAAAAGTTTTCTACATTTGTACTGTGAAATGATACAAGCAATTCTTTCTGGAAATCTGGTCTCAAAGTAAAATATTCATGTTCTTTGAAAAATGGTTATTTTTTTAAACAAAATAACTTGCAATTTAGTTTAACCTTAATGAATGAATAAAATTTTATGCTCTGTCTCATGCTTTGCTTCACCTTGTCTGTCTAGAGTAAAAGTTTATTTGTTCGAATATTGTATTAATATTAATATTAAAATTTCAAAGAAATTTTTAACATCTAGGAAATTAAGTATATGAAATTCTAGTCTTCTTTGTCAGGCCTTGGAAAGAAATGCAATACCAATTTTTCTACATGGGATAAAAGGAAGTATTAATGAAGCTAGAAATCAAATTTTTATTTTGATAGCAAATGAAGAATATATAGTCTTCATTTATAGTAATACACTGTATAACAGGATGAGTTGGGGAGAGAGGAGAATGGATACTTGAGAATAATGAAAAGTACACTGATTGGCTGTTTGAATGATCCATAGGTTAAAGAGAAAAAGTAGAGATGTATTTGTTAATTCCTTTTCCATTTCTTTTTTTTAATTTTGCATACATATTATTGATTCATAGAGGGGGAAAAATAACATTTTTCAAGGAATAAAGACAAAAACTGAATTTATAAGAAGGAAAGAGAAAGGGAAGAGGAGGAAGGTATTGAATCCTTTGAACACATAGATAAGGAATATAAAGAAAATGGTTTTAATTTAGTTAAATTCTGTTTATGGATCTTCAGAAACCCTGGTAAATCTATCAGGTAAATCAATCATGAATCATCGTTGGTAAGCTGATTATTAGATATGTCAGGCTTTTTTTTTTTTAACCTTGCCTAACCTAATTAATTTCTCAATTTTCCCCTTCAGATTTTTTCAATATTTTACATGTTTGGTTCTGTGCATTTTTGGTTTCTGTTTATAACTCAGCCTTCTGAGGTTTGGAAAATAAGACTGCTCATTATATACCATGCATATAAAGATCCTATTACTTCTGGAATTTAACACATTTCTCTCTCTCTCTCTTTATCTCTTTTAATTCATTCAACATAGCCTTACATATTGGAAGGAGTCGTTAAACATTCATGAATATATATAGATATTGACAAAGTAAGTTAAGGCTGATCCTAGTCCATGGTCTCCCTGCTTTGACTACTCCCTGTCCCTGTGTTTACCCTACTTTACTCCCATGTTAGTTGGGTTTCTGGAAGTCAAGGGTTCCCAACTGCATTGATACCCCTCTAACACTTCCCTTCCCTCCCTTTCTCTCTCCCTTTTTTCCCCAGTGTCATAGTTATGACTCTCCCTGCTTATTCAAAAATTCACCTATGTTTAAGTTATTATACAGCTTAATTAACTTTCAATCTGTCCTAGGTTGTATTCTAGCTTCCACATATAAGAGAAAACATTCTGCCTTGAGTCTCTGAGCTTGGGATATTTCACTCAGCATAATTTTTTTCTATCTTCATCAATTTGGCTGAAAATGCCATGACATCATTCTAATAGCAGAGTAGAACTCCATTGTGTATATATATACCACAGTTTTTGGATCCATTCATACAGTGAGGGGCATCTGGGTTGGTTCCATAGTTAACCTATAGTAAATTCAGCCGCTATAAACATTGATGTAACTGTGTCTCTGTACTATGATGATTCTTGCTGTTTGGGCAAGAGTGGGATAGCTGGGTCATAAGATGGTTGAAGTCCTAGTTTTTTGAGGAGTCTCCACACTGCTTTCCAGAGTGGTGGTACAAGCTTGCAGTCCCACCAGCAAAGTGAGTGTTCCTCTTTTCCCACAGCCCTTCCAGCATCTGTTGTTTATATTCTTCATGTTTGCCACTCTGACAGGAGTGAATTGGAATCTCAGTGAAGTTTTGATTTCCATTTTTCTGATTGCTAGTGATGTAGAGCATTTTCTCATATATTTATGGGCTTTTTGGACTTCCTCTGGTGAGAGGTTTTTATTTGGTTCCCTAACCCATTTATTGATTGGATTATTTGTGTTTTGGGTGTACGATTTTTTGGAGTCTTTGTATATTCTGGATATTAGCCCTCTGTTGGAGGTTAGCAGGCAAAGATTTTCTCCCATTCTGTAGGTTCTCTCTTGTCACTCTTGACTAATTATTTAGCTGTGCAGAAGCTTTTTAGTTTAATGGCATCCAACTCATCTACTCTTGGCTTTAATTCTTTCACTATGGGAGGCTTGTTGAGGAAGGCAGTGCCTACACTGATATCATGGAGTGTTAATCCTATTTTTTCTTCTAGCAATTGTACAGTTACTGATTTAATTTCCAATTCCTTGAAACAATGTCTTACCTTCCACCTCACCTGTATATTTTGTCAGCTAGGGTAGATATTGGGTTTTTCTATTACTGTTTCAAGTTTGACATGGCATATGGCATGTGGCATCATAGGCCAAAAGAGGATTCATGATTTAGAGAGCACTTAACTTGAACAGCTCTTAAATAGTAGATGGACTTCACTTAACAATAAGATTGATGAAACAACGTTATATGTATGTGTGAGCAGGGCATAGTGAAAGCCACTGTTATGTGTAACAATAGTACAAGGATAAAAATAAATTATAAACATAATCAAAAAGTAGATAAACTTTAGACAAAGTGGATTAAAATAAAAACTGCACATGAATCAAAAGCGATATCTGCAGAAGGCAAAATTTGTGACTTTCACAGGCAACATCGAACTTCAGTGCCTTATGATTTCAACAACCAGTTCTAAGTGGTGAATTAGGCAATGATTTATGCCTTCTTTTCCCCATTAGTTGGTTCTACTTCTGGCTTTAATAGAAGAAGCCAATATAGACATTCATGTAGTAAGATAACAGATAACAGTGTCTTGTTTATAGAATGAAGCTTCAATCAGATTCAACCTCTAGGTCCATAGAGTGACTACATTAGTAAATACATTTGTTGACATAGTTCTTAACAAGGTAAATATGCACTTTGAATGTCAAGGGAAAGATGAGTTTTTTAAAAAACAGGCAAATTTAGTAAGTTTTACAAGAAGTCTATGACATTTCAGATGAAGGATATACTTTACTGCTTAGCTGAGTGATTTCCCATTTATACCATTAGGATCAACTTGCAATTTTAAAGTCCCAAGTTTAAAAAAAAATCTACCAAAACTATAGCATGAATTAAACAATGCTTTCAAACTATTCTTAATAAAAAGGCCTGCTAATAAATGTTTCCCTACAACTTTTTTTGATTTACAGTCAGAATAAAAAAATCTTGATACTTTAGTATATTTAGTCTTCTTATTGTTGCTAATATATAATTTGGTCTCCTTTTTGTTGTTCACTTTGTTTTGAAAGCAATAGATATTTTTTCAATATGTATTAGCATGATTTTAAGGTTTAAGACTTATTAACTTTAGCCAAGTTAATTTTACAATCTTGTAAACACTAAGTTCAAAGGTCACTTTTATGTATGCATAAATGTATTACTCAAAATTCATGAATGTGTCTATACATAGGTGTATTTGTGAATTTGAGTAGTACATTTTAAAACAACTTTATTTATATTAACTTTGTGAATATATAATTTAAACATTTAATTTCAACCTGGCTGTTTGTTCCTCCAGTCAATATTTCAATCAGTATTTGTCATTTTCAAACACAGGGAGTGAGAAGCTCTCAGAACCTACAAATACTGTTAGCATCTGTGTTTGCAATTAAATGCTGTTTGAGGAAAATATAAATTATTTAGTAAGAATAAGCACGCTAGTCTGTTCAACTATCCCTTCTTTCAAATCCCATTTCCTACACAAAGAAACTACTTGTGTTTGTGCTAACAGTTGTATTCAGGCTTCTATTTTTCTTTTATTGTCTGATACATGAATACATTTTTCTACCCTTTCTTTGTAATGATTAAAATATGTCATTTTTCAAGACAGAGCTTAATAATCATTATTATTTATCTATTCACTGCACAATAGAGTACTAATAATATCCCTGATATGCTCTTTATATCCAAGCATGAAAAATTGTTAATATAATTCTTAAGCTTTAAGTACCAAATGCTAGAAATTTTTATGATTTCACATTAGATAAATATTCTGAAATATGTTTTTTTTTTTACTAGTAGTGGGGATTGAACCCAGAGGTACTCCACTACTAAGTCACATCACTAAACCTTTATAAAATTTTATTTTGCAACAGTCTTGCTAAGTTGCCAAGGTTAACTTTGAATTTGTGATCCTCCTGACTCATTCTTTTAAGTAGGTGGAGCTTCAGGCATGCATCACCATGCCAATCTTGAAATTAAATATTTTTAATTATTTATTTAAGTTAATGATTATTAAATAAAAAAATTAATAATTGGAATAATATGATTTTTCTACATCAATGGATTGTTCCGTTTATAGTATTTAAAATAATGTTTACAAACTTTACACTGGTTCTGAGGTCTACCATTTAAGAATGTTATTGACTTCTAGAAAATCTTATATTCTAAACATAAGATATGAGAAAAATATATAAAATATATAAAATTTGTTCCTGTTTTAATTTTATTAATTTACAATTAAAAAATGTTTTCTTTACCCTTTTTGTGACTAAACTAATTCCTTGAAAAATAATTGTTCAACTCTATAGGGTTTCTCCCCTTTTGTTACAATTTTATAAGATTTTAAGAATTTTATGAAGGGTTCAAAAATTCTGAATAAATTACAGAGTCCAGCAATATTTTATTTGTAAACTAACTTGTCTTAGATAAAAGTCAAACATACACCAAATAGTAATCAAATGAATCATTTCCTATATTCAAAAATTGTTACTTGTATTATAAATGGGACAACATCCAAAAATAGGTATAAGAGGTTCTAAAATAGATCAAATTGGCATACACTCCATGAAAATGTGGATTGATCAAATCGAATCCCTATAACGGCTAAATACATAAGAGATTCAAAATATATATAAAAATAATTTTAGAATTAGAAATAAATCCTCTTGATTATACTCACATTAAAACAATAGTGTCCCCTCCCTCATGTTTGTGTGATAAGATGAAATGACACTTTATATTTAAAATCAATAAGACCAATTACCTTCTTCCAGAAGGCTGTCAAAGTAAAAATTACAGCTTTTTACTGAAAATAAATATTTGATTAAATATTGTAAATTTTGAAAGAGCATCCAGAAAGAAAATATTTGTGTGTAAACTCAGCAAAAGAAGCTGAGTGAATGCAAATGCATTTAAAGTTCTTGGATAGAAAGATTCAGCAGCATGAATAAACCAGTTCAGTTTAAGATTGAATCTCAAGAAAATGTCATAGATTGTGTGTTTGTTCTTTGTTAGTTGAACAAGATGATAAAATACTATACTTGAAAGAAAAATAATAGATAGGTAAACACTAAAGGAGAAGAGAAAGGTCAGAGGTACAGCTCTCTTATTCATTAATGGTAATCTTAGAATCAGATAAACTATTAAAAACTGATGAGAAGCTAGAAATAAGTCAAATTTTTAATAAAATTTTAACATATGAACATGACATAATTTTCTGTAGAAGCATATGTTGACTTACAGTTTGGTGAACACTAAATAGTCATATAGAAAAATAAAGACAGGGGCTGGAGTGGTGGCTCCGTGGTTATAGTGTTTGCCCAGCATGCACTAGTACACAGGTTCAAATCCCAGCACCCACATACACAGCTAATTGTCAGAGCAATGAAGGCCATGTGAAGGATTCAATAAAAATTGATTCTCTTTGTCTCTCTCTCACTGTCCTTCTCTCTTTAAAAGAAAAATAAATACAATCTTATAGAAGCATCTCCTGGTAACCATAAATACGGAATGCAAATGAATAAAAAAAGTAAATGTTAAAAAAGTATGAATAAATAATTTTGTAATCTTAACAGAAGTATTAAACTACAATTAAAATTCTATTTAATTTTATCATTTATCTTATTACACTTTTTTAAGTATACATGACATAAAATTCTATAATGGTGTAATTATAAAATCATGGAATTTAACTTGTTCTAATTCAGTTTTCAGCTTTTCTCCTTCCCCTCCTTTCCACTCACTCCAGTTTTTTATATACTTGATAAAAGGATATACATCAACATATTATGAAAGGTTGGAGTGTAACTTATTTCAACTCAGTTCCCAGTATTTCCCCTTTCCTCCCTCCCACCCCCGATACTTGTTAAATATACTAGACAAATAGGATAAGCATTCATATTTTTATAAAAGCATGCTGTACAACTTATTCTAATTCAGTCCCTAGTAGTTTTCCTCCCCCTCTACTCCATTCTCTTCCCTCTGTCATATTAGTCTGTTATTTAATAATATTTTTAATGTACTGACTCATTGGTATACATGTTGATGAGATTCATTATGATATATGTTCTTATATGATTATGAGAAGGTTAAATCTGATTCCTTTCACAAACTTCCCCTGTTCCATTACTCCTTCCTACATTTCCTTCATCTATATCTGTTCCTCTGTTCTTCTCTGTTTGAGTTAGCTTGCACATATTAGAGAACATTTAACCTTTGGTTTTTTGATACTGGCTTATTTCTCTTAGCATGATATCCTCCAGATCCATCCATTTGCCAATAAATGGCATGTCATTCTTCCTTATGGCTGATTAATACTCCTTTGTGTGTATATGCCACAATTTCTTAATCTGTATATGCCACAATTTCTTAATCCATTCATCAGTTGAAGGGCACCATGGTTGGTTCCATAGCTTAATTCACCTATTGTGATTTGTGCTATGAACATTGATGTGGCTGCATCACTGTAGAATGTTGCTTTTAGAATCTTTGGATATAAACCATGGAATGGGTTAGCTGAGTCAAATGGTGGTTTCATTCCTAGTTTTTTTTTTTTTTTTTTTTTTTTTTTTTTTTTTTTTTTTTTTTTTTTTTTTTTTTTTTTTTTTTTTTTAGGAATCTCCACATTGCTTTCCAGAGAGGTAGCCCCAACAACAATGCATAAGTGTACCTTTTGCTCCATATGCTCATCAACATTTATTGTCATTTATGTTCTTGATTGTTGCCATTCTAATTGGAGTGAGGTGAAATCTCAATGTAATTTTGATTTGGATTTCTCTAATCGCTAGAGGTGTTGAGTGTTTGTTCATATAGTTGTTGATCATTTGTATTTCTTCACTTGAGAAGTGTCCTGTTTAGTTCTTTTGCATATTTATTGATTGAGGTAGTGTTTTTTTTTTGGTTTATTTGAATTCTTTTATATTCTAGATTATAAAACCCTGATTGAAGTGCAGGAGGCAGGTTTATTTCCCCCATCCTGTAAGATCTCTCTCATGCATGTTTCCTTTGATGCCATCCCATTTATTCATTTTTCCTTTTACTTCTTGTGCTTTGGGGGGTCTTATTTAGGAAGTCAGTTGCTGAGCCCATGTGTTAAAGTCTTGGACCTACATTTTATTCAGGAGTGTGCAGGGTTTCTGGTCCAATTCATAGGTCTTTGATCCATTTTCAGTTGAGTTTGTGCAGGGTGAGAGATAAGGTTTATATTTCATTCTACTATACAAGGATTTACAGTTTTCCAAACACAATTTGTTGAAGAGTCTGTGTTTTCTCCAACTTATTTAGTCATATAAATACATTTTAAAATTTGTAAATGAAATCACTATAAATAAAAGCTCCAATGAGCAATTGGAAATATAATTTTTCCATCATTTAGTACTTACATATCTTCTAAAAATAAGAAATGAAAGGTCCAATGAAAGAATCACTTGGAACATTGACTATGAATTTAAAGTAAATGTTACAGAAAGAAATGCAAATGACTCTTACCACAAAGAAACATAGACAACCTTCTTACAAAATAAGATATTGAAAAGGAATGTCACTGAAATATCATGTCCTATTTGTAAGAATGGAAAAATGGCTGAGCATGGTAGTACATGCAGGTACTCCCAGCTACTCAGGAGACTGAGTCAGGAAGATCAGAAGTTGAAGGCCAGTCTAGACAATTCAGTGAGATCCTGCAAAATAAAGTAATACAAAGGGCTCAGGAAGGGGAAGTAGCTCAGTGATAAAGTGGCCCTGGATTCAAATTCCAGAACTGAAAAAAAAAATAGTAGATCCAAAAGTTTGAACACACATTGTAGTCAAGCCTACAGAATTACTTAGTCCCAGTGAGACAAATTCGACAATACTTAGCAAATTGCATATGCATTTTAAGTGAATAGATTTTTTGCATCACTATTGAGGAAATCATAATAATATTAAGTCAAGAAGCAAGCTGGATTAAAATATATGTATTATACTATTCTTTGTATATTATAATTTTACATTATAATAAAATTGAGAGGGAATACAACATATATTTATATAAACATTACCTATCTTAGAATAACAGTTGAAAACTAAAGCAAAATTAAAGAACAATTATGAGGCTTTGAAGGAAATAAGAAAAAGAGATAAGATTTGACTTCAGTTACATGAAATTATTTGAAGTATTATAAAATATGATTAAATTTAAAAAGCAATCTGTAAACATCAATAGTTAAAAAAACAAATCTATTGCAGTGGTTGGTACATAACACAGAAAAGAACTATTCCATGTGTCTTTACCAGTGGACAAGTTTCTTTATAACACTATTGATATGTATCCTATATACAACAATTAATACAATAAAAATTTAAAAAGAGAACCTGTTTTGAAAAATCACAGTAATTGCTTGCTATGTTCCCTTGTAATGTGAAACAATAGGAGATATGATAGAATGTTTTAATATGATGGAGTCTCTTGCTTTTTGTTTATTATATTGAGTCATATACAGTGAGACTAACACATTTTTGTGTTAAAAGCAAAATTTCACAGAAATGCTCACAGAAGTTCATGCCCGTGGATGACAAAAGCAAACGCAGCAGGATGTTAACATGAAGGATCATTGGTATAGTCATCAGAAAGAGGTGCCAAGACGCTTGCATGATTCAGGTACTTGATAATTTTAAGGTTTTAACTTCCTACCTAAATGTTCCTGAGGTCTCATTTTACTCATTTTAACTTGGAAAAAATAAGATCCAAGTAACTATAAATTTCTATGAATACAAAATGAGAAAATGTGCATGAAACTTCTTAAAAAATATTTTTCCTTTACCAAATGTGAATTGTATTTATTAATGAGAGATATAACATAATATTCAATATATAAACATGTGCATATATGTGTGTTTGTATATATGCACATACATATATAAGTGAGTATGTATATCTATTATGTATATCTATATGAGTTACTTGTGGCAAGTTAAGGTAAATTCATTGTTTTTTGGCTGAAGAAGCAGATATATGAAATTTTCTTTGAAAATGTATTTTTGGATCTGAGAAGCAAAATTAATATATCTACAAAAATTAGTATAGTAAATCTTTAATGCCTGAAGACACTTCATGAAAAACCAGAATATCTATCAGGCACATAAAATTGTAACATATAAACCATCTTTTACATAATCAGTCCCTTGAGTCAGTGCTGCGCTCCTTGGTACTCTCCCTGCAATGTTTATCTCTGGTGAAACACTTCATTACAGCATGTGCTTTGCATACAAAATGGTTCACATGTAGTATTGGCTTTTTTGGTTCACACGTAAATGCTTGCATGTCTATACCTTGTTATATTACAACAGACTATCATATGTAAATTGTCATTTTATAAAGGGATGTTTTTTCCTCTTGTGAAGCCTTTGACAACCGCATAAGCTTTGAAGATTTTTGTTGTAATCTTAAAGAAGGCATATGTATTTCTGCACAAATTACCTCTTCATTGATTTCCATTTAAATATTGTAGCTCATATATTGCCTTGCTTTATGCATGGAAAGATATTTATTGGATATTTTCCGTTTGTAATATTTTTCATTCTAAGCAATTCTAATAAGGTAAAGTTTTAAATCCCATAGCTAGAGTATCAATTTTTAAGCCCATGAAAGCATCCAATTTTTACTGCATATCTTCAAAAAATTCTACTCTTTTTGTTTAATAATGAGAGTCTAGCATCATTTACCTATAGGTTAAAAATAACATCATTTGCCTTCTACTTTTTTATGGAATAGTTTTAATTTGGTCTCAGATATATAACAATACACCCTTACTGCAGCTTTTAAATTGTCTCAATAAAATAGTTTTATTTCTGTTGTATTTATAACTTGATTATGTCCCAAAGTGACTCACCTGCAAAATTGGACATGTTCTTATTGTAAATTGAATACATTTAAATTTTATTTTTCTTTTTAAAATTGCACAACATATATTGACAGCTTAATTATATTTACTACTGGAACTCATATAAAGTAAAATTTGCACTTAATTAGATGGAGAATATTTTATTTATTTATTTTTATTGGTGCACTATAGCTGTACGTAATGTTGGGAATTGTTGTCATATATTCATAGATGCACACAATACATCAACGTAATTTGATCAATATCCCTCCCATTACACCTCCCTGCTCTCATCCCCTACTGGATGGAGAATATTTTATAACTACAGTTTTGCAAAATATCTTAGATTTTGGGTTATATGGCATTTTTCATTTTGTACTTGGATGAAGGAGCTGATAATTTTACAGATGAAACTATCACTTGAAACCGTATATACATTCACACACTAAATCATATAGCCAAACTTTTTTTAATAATTTAAGTCATTGTATTTGCATCTTCATTACTTTATAGATTTAGCACTCTTAATTTTTAATACATACTATTCAAGTCCTTATTTATAGTTGAAAGCAAAGTAGAAAATTATGGTTAGCTGTATAAGTTTAGAAAAAAATCAATTTAACCCACTTATATTGAGCATGATAAAATATATTTTAACTAGAAGTAATTTTGGATTTACAGCATGATTGTAAACTTAGTAGGTTCCTTTAATGCTCTTGTCTTACATAAGCAGGATAAATTTATGAAAATTAAAAAATTAACTTTGATGTTATTCTGTTAACTAAACTACAGACTTTTTTTAGATTTCCCTAATTTTTCCATTACTTTTTATTTTTTCTCCTCTTGAATCCACTATAAGATACTATGTTATATTTTAGACCAATTTAAATTTGACCTGATTTTTTTTTAAGAGAGAGGGACAGTGAGAGAGACAGAGAAAGAGAGAAACAATTTTATTTAGTTTTTCACATGGCCTCAGTTGCTCCAACACTTAGTTGTGTACCTGGTGCTGGGGTTTGAACCCAGGTCCTCATGCTTGCCAGGCAAGCACCGAAACCGCTGAGCCACCGCTCCAGCCCTTGACCTGATTTTTAAGGATAAAAAATTTAATTCTCTCTATCAATTGACATGTATGGATGTATGGAGATGCAGGAGACTCTTTTAATTTTGCTTTGAATGTTAAGTTTCTTTACTTTTATTCATTGATTTTTCTATATGAAAAATGCAAGCTAAATTATTAGGGCATAGTGTCTATATCTTCCTTAGATTCATAATTTTAAAATCACTTTCATGGAAAATTACTTCAGTATTGAAGTTTACTTAAATGGATATTAATATTCATTTTGAGTTTTATATGTTATTTTTACAATCTCTTTTTATTTGACATGTCTCTACTTTTGGTTCAGTGGGTTAACTAACAGGGATACATTATCTCAACATTATACCAAAAAATAAGGAAAGGAAATGAAAAGGAAATATAAGCTCTTAACATTGGCAGAAAATTTGATATGCTTTTTTTTCTTGGAGAATAATAAAATATTTTCTATGGAATATCCTCCTGGAATTTCATTTGTCAGCTAAGAAATATTGAAACTGGAAATTATTATCTATATACATACCACAAAGCAGTAATTAATTTCACTTTTTATTAGTATACTCATTTAGTCAATTTTAATGATATCACACAAAGAAATCAATAGTTGGGACTAAAAATAAAGACTAAAATATAATCTTCTGATAATTATCCTTTTGACTTTAGATACAGGATTCAATGTTATTGGACCTAAGATTCCTGATTTATGAGTAGGTGTCTATTATGAAATTCTGAAATCCCTATTTCCTACAAACCTTATATAAAATAATATTAGAAGAGAGAGAAAAGCAGATTGTTTTATGTACACATTCATGTATATACTCAAACAGTGAATGGGACTCAGTAATATATACTTTTTATTACGTATCCATTTTTGGGTTTTTTCTTTGTTTGTTTTTGTACTTTTGAACCACTCAAAGGGAACATAAGCATCCACATCCCCACCCCTTTTTATTTTTTATTTTTGAAACAGGTTTTCAGTAATTTTTTTTAAGGCTTTGCTAAGTTGCTAAGGTTGGTTTTGAACTTGTTATCCTACTACCTCGGCCTCCTGAGCCTCTGAGATTACAGTCTACGGAACATGTTTTATAGCAAAGCTAGTTTCATAGTAAAATAAATAAGAGAAAGGATTCACTCACATAGACTTCAATTGGATTAAAATCACCTGAAGCAACTGACCTGATAGGATTGTGCGATTGCCTAAGATTCTGTGAGGTGTCAACTAGAGACTACACTTCACAGTTGGTTGCTCTCATGAGTAATGCTTTATATTATTTGAGCCGTGATCAATGTGTTATGCATTTGCTCTTACAGCCAGAAAAGCAGTCCACAAAATGCAGTCAAGGAAGAGTTACATTTCTCATTATTATGTTTTTTTTTAAGAGAGAGAGGGACAGTGAGAGGGGAATGAGAGAGAGAGAGAATCAATTTTATTTAAATAAGTCTTTCATGTGGCTTTCATTGCTCTGACACTTCGTTGTGTAGGTGGTGTTGGGGTTCGAACCCACCTTCTCACACATGCCAGGCAAGCTCTGTAACCACTGAGCAATCACTCTAGCTCCTACATTTCCCATTATTAATTTTAATAGCCTAAATGTGATACTTTGGCTTCTTATTTCTTCACTTAAGCTTCTGCTGTTTCAGTGCTATGCTTCCTCCAAGAAACATAAAAAGGTTCCATTGCAGTGAAGTCAGGGCTACCACTTCACTATCTTCATTCTTAAAAGGCAGTAGAGATCACAGGAACCCACCATAGGCAAAACCTCACTAGTGGAGTCCCCAAGAGAATTTTATTTCACTGTTTTGGACTGTGGATGGAATTAAGCTTACTAATCAGTTGGTTTTGAGATGTAGAGATTGTCTTAGATTATCCAGTTGATTGTAATCACTAGGGTTATTGTAAGTGGAAGAATTAGACTGAAGTGTTGAAGTTATGGAGTGATCGGAGGATGCTGTGCTGCCGGCTTTGAAAATGGAGGAAGAGGACCAAAGCAAAAAATGTGGATGTTCTCTAAAGGATTGGGGGGGGGAAACACACACACACACACACACGCACACGCACACGCACGCACACGCACACACGGAAATGGATTCCTAGACAGAATTCACTCTTTTGATACTTTGTTTTCAGCCAGTAAAATCATAACAGAATCCTGACTTACAAAGCTAAAACATAATATAATAACTTCTTAATTTAAATTACTTAAATTTGTGGTCATTTGTTACTAAATAGAAAACTGAAGCAAATGTGTTTCAACCCCAAATAGTTGATATCAGCAATTTCTCAAGATTTTACCTTTATATGACAACTCCTTTTTTTGAAATTTATTAAGAGTCCGTCCAATTGTTACTTTTGAATCTGTTGCCAATTTTAATTTTGTGAGTTTAATTTGACCCTCATTTTTTTATGTCGAGGAGGTTGTAGTTCTTGGCATCTATATGACTTGATACAGGAAAGGAGCATTGGTGAAATATGCAGAGATAAATAATAAGCACTTATGGTAACATGTATGATATAACAGCAGGCAAATCTTTTCTCAAAAAAGTTTACCACCCATTATTTTATGTACCAGCAAAATATTGCTTTTTCTGCATGACAATTTTGTTCATTTTTAGACTTTAAATATATCATCAGATATCACAATATCAAAGGAATTTTCTAAATGCCTAGTGAATCTCTTAAATTTTCTAAAAGCCATAAGAAGCTTAAAATCCTTCCAGCTACACTGCTTTTTTTAAATTTCTTTCAAGTCATCCTCATGATTTCAAAGGGCCACAGATTCTGAAATGCATGTCCAGAAGCTCAGAACAAAATTTTAATAAGGCTTTGATGTGTTTATGTTCTGTCAATAACTTAGCTCATCTGAAACAACCTCTACTCCCACAAAGTCAGAATGACTTTGGAATAGCAGAATTATAATGCTTCTGTAATGCTGTTTTAATTAGCCTGCCTACACGACAAGAAAAGAAAATCTCTAAATATTTTTAGTTATGGAATTTTTTTATTTTTCTGAATTTTCAAAGAAGGATTCTTTTGATAAATAAAGACTTCCAAGTCACACACAAGGGAGTAAAAACAGCAGAATGGAATACAAATTTTGACCATTTCTTCTGTGAAATTTTCATTTTTAAAACATCAATGTTTTGCTATCCTTCAAAGACAATGAGGCATGACATATTATCTGGTATTCACACTTCAACCATAACAATTAGATAAATTCATCATTACACATATTTCAAGATATATTTACTTAAATCCTAAGAAGAATAGGTTTAAATAAGTTAAAATAATTTGTTAATAAATATATTACTAATAAAACTTATGGTTTTAACCATGAAAGTATTATTTATGAAAGAGAAAATCAGCTAATTTCTTTTCTGAATGAATTAAGATCCTCCTTTTGGAAACTAAAAAACTGCCCATTCTTGATTAGAAACAGTTTTGACATATTTAACTTTCAGTGATAATCATTGTAGAAAGGCTTATCCACGTGCTTTCCACTACATCAGTTAATAAAAAATACCATAATACAGCTAAATTAAACATGTATGTCTACTCTATATATATCCAAATAATGATATAGAATATCAGCAAATTTTAAAAAAATTAGTGAGATTTGCTTTTTGATAATAGTAAATTTAGGGCCGCTTCCTTCAAATGAAGCAGTATCCTTTTTTACCCTATTTTCCCTAACCTTATTAATCTGTTAGATATCTCTTTTCAATTACAAGACAAAGTCAATAATTGCTGGAGTGGGACCCCTCCAATCAATATGTTTTGGTGTGCTATTTGCACAGTAGCTTGACCAGCGATAAAAAGGCTGCACTGCACATTCTTTAAAAGTTGGAGAAAAGCATTCTGATAGTTTTCTCACAAAGAAATGACAAATGTTTGAAGAGATAGGTTAGTGTTTAACCTGATTTAAACATTATATAGCGTACACATGTATTGAAACATTACCTGATACTACATTAATACGTACAGTCTGTTTTTTATTTATCAGCTTACAAATAAACAAAATTTAAAAAACTCATAATCAAATGTTTTCAGAAATTTTACATTCTCAGATATACACAATTGAGTAGTTTTGTAAATTTAATTAAATATGTCAGGGTTAAACATTTTCACTTGTTTGTAGTAACATGGAAGAACTGCCACTACACTCTTCTTTTAAGAGTCTCCATCTAATACCAGGCACATGAATTTGTTTGCTCCTCAAATGCTTTATTGGTTTTTAACACAACAGTGGTTGCCAGGGATTAAGAGCCTCAGGGAGTGTTTTACTATAGAGAAGAGAGAATGTTTTTGAAGTAGTAGACTCATTCTGTAACTTGAGTATAGTATATTTGTTGACACTTATAAAACTAACAATGACAGCAATTTTAATTATGTGTATATTTTACAATAAGATGTTTAAAAAATAGATTAAAATCATAACCTTTCATTTGCAATGCAGATCTCTTATAGACAATGGATCATTGTGCACCATATTTTCAAAGTAACATTCTTTCAAAATTTACACTAATAACAGGATATATTTTATCTTAAAAATCACCGTATTTTGCATCCCTAGGGAAATAAAATAAGCTAAAACATTTGGTGATGAATATATCGGTATGCTATTATTCTATGATAATAGAATTGTGTTTGAGATTCATAACATTTAGAAGGCTAGAACACTGTGAATACAATTAGAAGTTATGAGATATTTACGTACTAAATTTATTTCATCTACTTTATATGCAGTTTTTTTTCCCATTTTATCTTTTCCTTTTTTCTGATTCCTTCTTCTATTGGAACTTAGATTATAAAAGAATATATGGAGAGAATTGAAAGAATGCAGAAATGAATTTTGGATAAACAGATATTAATAAATACAAACAACAGCAAAATGGATATGTTTTGCTTCTAATGACTATCAATGAAACAGTAGTATCATTTGAAAGGATTACTGGATTCATATTTTCAAACTGCCAACTGAAAATGTATTTTTGGTTATTTATTTTGTCTTCTTTCCACAAAATAAGGTATAGGAATCAATTATTGTTACTTATCCTAAAATGAATACTAGAAAAGGAATAGTCAATTGGCCTGTCAGTTAGAAGCAGGCAGAGGTGCATAGGCACCGTGAAGAGCATCACTGTGGGGTGTTAAATCCACAGAGTGAGTCTCTAGCACATTGTGTGCAATGACATTTTTAACTGTATGATTTAATGTGTGTCTCATAATAATTTTTCTTAAAAAAATTGACAGTTTGTAGAAAACCAAGGTAAATTATTGGGGAAGGAAATAAAAAAAATAAAGGGATATGAAAGGTTGAATCAGAAGCTGTGACAACCAGACATGGATGTGCTACTAATGATCTGTCTGATACAGTGAACAACTGTTGAAAACCTCAATCCTCTTGTTTAAAACATAAACAAATCGATTTTAATCCTCTAAGGAGTCTTTCAATTTCAAGAGTTGAAGAGTCTTAATGATTTCTTTTCATTGTGATATAAGCTGAAGACTAAATTATATATCAAATACTAAAAGACTTCCATGTAAGATTTCTCTAAAATTTGAATTTTTCAGTTTCATAGCTACATTAATTTTCTCTAAGCAAACACATAATTATGTGCCCAACTGTATTAGTTTTTAAGTTAATTTTTAATAAAGAACTTTGAATTAAAATAGACAAATACAAAAATGAAATAAGTATGTATTGTTTAATAATTTCATTTGTTCAGAACAAAATAATTGCTTTATCATATTCTCCTAAATATTAACTTTTTCTCCCTTCGTATTAAACTTTTTCCCATGTTTATTCTTGATTGTACACATTTTGATAGATGACAATTGTATTATAATACTGCCTTTGGTGTTTTGGGACATGTTTCAAAAACTGATGTTTAAATTCACGTAACTACAGTTTTATTGTATTTGTTAACCTTGTATTCAATTTTAGCACAAATTCTTTTTGGTTGATCTCCCAAAGCAAATTATATTTAAAAGAAAATTATCCTCCATATTTTAACAATTTTGTGTATACTAATCTATACCATCTCATGCTAGCAAACAAACATAAAATGTTCATGTAAATTGCATGATGAATGGGATATTAGGAAGTTTTCTTCTGTGTAGAATACTTTTATAGGTAGCTTAAATATCACTTAGCACTACATACTTCTGCCCACTAAACTATTAAATGTGTAGGAAAGTATAGAAGTGATGGTTTTATCTTCCCGTACAGAAAAAAGGACAAATAATTGAACCTTTTCAAACAAGATGGTCTCATGGCCAGATTCAAAGTGTATTTACATTGTGAATCATATGGATTAGAGCACTCCCTGAACTGAAATCTCAAGTCTGATAATTTTTTGCCCAAAGGTAAATGAGTTTTAATTTTCATTCATTTATTTTCTAAGAGACCTCAAATTGCTCAAAAATCCCTTATTTACTGCCTATATTATTATTAGTATTTTGCGTACTACTGGTTTAGAATAAAATTCAGAGGATATTCTGGAAACCAGAATCAAGGAAAAAGAGAAGATATATGCCAGAAATGGTACTAATTATCTTATTAGGCCCGACTACTCCCTATTACAAAGACTAATCAGTGCATATGTTCATTTTTGTGGAGAATGGGAAACCCTATTCAATCTAAATGTAAAACCTCGTTCAGATGTTAGCTGGCATTTTATTATTCTTATTACTTCAGCTCCTCACCTGAATTATCTCATATTTGAACTTTGCATTTGTTTTATGTTGTGGTGCTGGGGATCAAATCCAGCCCTCATATATGCTAGGCAAAGACTCTACTACGAAGCTATATCTCCAGACCTGTATATTATATTTAAAACCACACATGTCTTTTCAAAACAACTATTTATAACTTTAATTAGCCCTTTGTTGTTTGCCATTTATAACATAAATAAGTTGAAGGCTTTTTAACATAGCTTTTGTAGCAGATGTTGGTGCCCAGATCATATGTCCCCTAAACTCACATCTTCAAATTGAACATTGCTGACAGAATGTCTCAACTCTCTGAGGAAGCATTTTTCATTATGTAGGAGTATACATGTCTTCAGTCAGAAAGAGTCAAAAGTGTTAGTTATTTCCCTTAGAAGTAATGCCAAAATAAAGACTAATAGGAATTAATGAATTTTCACACCAGCAGCCTCCACCTTGATTGACATAACTCAAGGTGAGTTCTCCAAGGTCCTCCCTGAGGGAGCTTCAATTGTCAAACTGTGTTGGTTTCATTCTTTTCCTTGACATTTTCCCCAACTAGCTTATTGATATCTCCTCAAATCATTTCCTAAATTAAAAAAATAAGTCACTTAACACCTATTTCAAAGTCTGTTTCTGGATATCACTGAAACATTCAAGATGAAGGAATGAGTAACAAATTAAAAATGAAGTATTATAGAGAGACATAGGAATTCTGGATATATAGAATGGACACATAGAATTGACAGAAAAAGTAATGGAAAAGAAAAATAAATAATTTCATTAATAGATAATGTATTTTCTCTGAGTCTCATAGGTCTGGAAAAGATTAATTAAAGGCTGCATGGTACAATTAAAACACTAAATGAAATTATTATATTATAAAATATTGTTAGATATTTCAGAAGTTAGTGAATGGATGAATAATCAAACTTTTACATCTTTATCAAAAAGTCATACATAGTTCTAACCTCAATATGAAAAGACTGGACGTTTACTTTCACGCTGCTGTCCATGTTCGAAAGCAAAGCTGTAATTACTATGCCATGCCTCCTGCTGAGCACCACCATATAAAGCTAAATGCTTTGTAATTTTCCTAGGTAAAGGAACATGAAAGCATCTCTTTATTGCCCTGCTCTGAAATAGTAGAAGGATTGACTGCATGTCCCTTAAAATCCCTTTTAAATTATATATATAGTTAGTAAGATTTATTTTGCTTTTGGGGACTTAAACTATGACTATAATTCAAACTGTTCTTCTAAAGAACTGAAGTCATCCTATAGCATAGGAGATAAAGAAATAGTTTTGTGATGAGTAATAAGCACTGGAAATAATGGCCTTATCCATTTAGCTATGAATGACTATGCAAGATACTAAATAGTAAGGTAATGCAGTCACTTAACTACACCTTGAGCAAAATTTATTATGGATGTGCGACATTTAATATCAACATAGAACAATTTAAAAATTCTTATAATACAAGGCAAAATGATTTACATGATACAAAGCTGTGCTGCGGTGAACTCTGAATTTGCTGATAGACATTTCAGGGCATAAAAAATGTCTTATGAAGGAAATATGAACTTGGAGGCAAAGATACACTTTTGGTGTGGGCAAACCTGGGTGATTATGCAGGATAAACAAAGGCATGTGTACTAGACAGGTTTCTCTACAGAAACAAGACCAACAAGGCATGCATATTTAAGATAATACAAAGGAGGTTAATTCTGGAAAGCAGTAAGGAGGTTCCTCAAAAAGCTAGGAATGGAACCATCATATGACCCAGCTATCCCATTTCTGGAACTGGAGACTATCATGCTAAGTGAAATAAGCCAGTCCAAAAAAGTCAAAGGTTGGGGCTGGAGGGTGGCTCAGTGGTTTTGGCGCTTGCCTGGCAAGCATGAAGAGCCGGGTTCAAACCCCAGCACCACATACACAACTGAGTGTTGGAGCAATGAAGGCCATATGAAAAACTAAATGGGGTTGTTTCTCTCTTTCTCTGTCTCTCTCACTGTCCCTCTCTCTTTATAAAAAAAAAAAAGTCAAAGGTTGAATATTTTCTCTGATATGCAGAAGCTATTCCAAAATGAGGAAGGTAGGTGATGAGAAAGAAGGAAGATCAGTGGAGCAGACAAAAGGGAATGAAAGGAAGGGAGGAGGGATAGGGTATGGAAGGACAGTGGAATGAATCTGATGTAACTTTCCTCTGTTAGTATATGAATATGTCGTAGTGACTTTCATCATCACTTACATCCACAAGACACCAATTAAAAAAAAACAATAAATAGCTGAAAGATCAGTAGAGTAGGAAGAATGGAAAAGAGGATGAGAGGAAAGGAAGGAAGGGGAAGCACTGGGGTCTGAATTAGAACTAATTGTATTCCATGTTTTTATAATTATATCAAGATGAATTTTATTATTGTGTATAACTAAAAAGAACAATAAAATATTTATATTTTTTATAATAGATTTATTACTTGGCTTATAAGATCAGAAGATGAATAATCCCACCATGGTCATCTCCATGCTAGAAAGCCAGAGGAACCAATAACCGCTCAGATGAAACTAGAGCCTCAGAATAACAGGAGACAAAATGACATAGTCTTTTTCTGAGACTGAAGGCCTAGAAACTCCCTGGAGAGTTACTGGGACGAGATCACCCTGGAAGGGTGAAGAAACCGGAGCCACAAGTGAGCGCAGCAGTCATAAATGCACTCACTCAGTAAGAATTAAGCTTGCATCCACCGCAGCTTTCTCCTTCCACCTTTTGTCTGTCTGGGGTCACACAGTAGTGGGCAGCACTACCTACATTCAGGGTAGGTTTTACCCCTCAGTTTGCAATCATACATTTCAGCCATTTCGGTGAGGAAATCACCTCCCAGACATACCTACACATCTCTCAATCCAGCAAGCTGACAATCCAGATTAACTGTCACAACTGCCTTGAAAAATCTTGAATGGATTGAATCAACCGGAGCATAAGAGGAGGAAGAAGGATCTGTTATCTCCCTCCTTGCTGGGAGATGAACCTGCAATTTCATGTTATACTTGAAGAGTGGACAAAAGTTAAGATTGAGGGAGATAAAATTACCTTTTATGGAGAACTATGACTTTCAAAACTACTTTGATTCAGATGTGGTTCATGCCCCAAATTTTCCTGTGTTGAAAGCCTGTTCTCCAGTGTGGCACTACAAAGAACTGGAGGAGCCTTTGAGACATGGAAGGAGTGCAATGAGGTCGTGGTGCACTGCACTTGGAAGAGATTCAAATAGGCTCTATTGGAACACAGTTACTTATCACAATAGTGGTTTGTTATTAAAAGAGTTATACTAACCCCCCAGGGAGTACTCTTTGAATTCCTATGCCATTATGTGATCTCTTCCCCTGCACCTCCTGCCATGATGCCATTTGCCATGATGAAATGCAGCCAAGGGGCCCTCACCAGAGGACTAACTAATGAGGCCATCAATTTTGGATTTCTGGTCCTCAAAATTATGAGTTAATTAAATAAACTTTTTTTTCTTTCTAAAACTCCCAGACATTAATATATTTTCTTATAGTACCAGCAGATGAATTAATAGAAAATTATTTTGCTGGGTCCTAATATACACCCACTCATTTAATTTACCCATTCTTTTGAAATAGAGTTTATTACATGTATTTAAAATAGAAACCATGATTCCTTTGAACAAACTCACTTATTCTCTACCACAGCAGAATTAGGATTCTAAATCAGAATTAAATGTAATACAAACCAGACTTACTTCAGTTAATTTAAAAGACCATGCAATGTAAACACATATTAATATTAGAAATAAAATAGGTTATTCTAATAATTAGTCAATGAAACTCTCCATGGAGAGACATAAGAAAAAAGGGAAGACAGGTTATTTTATGAGAAATTTTACATTTAATTTGAAAGACTTTCAGAACTCTCAAAATTAATAGTTGAATAAGCTAAGTCATTTATGTTTTTCCTTACAAGGAAATTGTTAAGCTCCTTGTGCTATAGCTTATGTGATTCATAAGCACTTTTCCTGCATTTTTATTTCTTCCATTTGGAAATCTATATGAATCGTTTTAAAGAAATGGAACAAAATCACAGAAAAGAGGGGCTGTAACAAGAACACATAATGAGAGCTGGTGCAATGTGATTCTTCATGACTGTATTGCTCAAAGAGGGTGGCAGGTGTTGAAAATACTGTTGGAAGACTTGGAGACATTTGTTATGTTTTGTCTACCATCTATCTCAGAAAAAAATGATTTACGTCTATAACTACCCTATGTAAACATAAAATTAGTGAAGAAAAAACGAAAGTGATGGTGAAGTATTTACTTAAATTTTGTTAAGAAAGTAGCAAATGATTTAATGATAGCACTTCATTTAAACAATAAAGAACAATAAGATAAATTAGCATTGGAAAAATCTGATTTTGATTAAAAGTACAAAATGTTGGGGTGTAGCCTTCACCCCCATTTCAACAGCTGCCCTAGGGCGATCTTGTTACTATTTCCATAAGTTCTTTCAGGAAGGGCTGTTAGGTCCTGCTTTGTTATGCAAAGAGTTAGAGTGGGTTGGAATGTGCTGCTAACTAGTTGTTTGTCTGTACTCAAAATCTGCATAACCCCTGGCAACTCCTTTAGAAGGATTATTGATTCCTTGGCTGTCTCCCCTCCTCCCTATATAAAAACCTGTGTGCCTTGATAATAAAGGGATTTTGGGCTGCCATCAGCTGCGTGTGGTTGACTCGTTTTCCCCAGTTAGGAGGGAAGGGGTCCCCGGATGAGGAGGGGCCCAGAGGGGCCCAGTTTCCAGCCGTCGGCACTCATCCTCCTCCTGATCGGCTCCCGAGGGGCAATGCAGCCCCCCACACAAAATACACTTATAGCCAAAACCAACAGAAAAGGATCATAGAATGAATTAAAATTAAAAGCATATATTAGTACTGAAGCCATAGTGACAGTATATTTAGCTAAAACAACATATTTTAGAAACATGGAATTCATATAATTTGGTTGTATATTTTATTTTTATTATTAATAAATTCATTATATAAGAATTAAAATTAAAATTTCCACTGATTTTGCACTATTGACACTTTTCCATTTTGAAAGTCAATGCATAAAATAATTTTAGGAGAAACAAGTAAATTTTCTTCTTGAAAATGACATAAATTTTATTTTCTCTCAATGATTACTTTGTAATGAATTTAAATATACATTTGACTTTTTTCCTGATAGTTATCTTTGGAAACTATATATTAACCAAATTATACTGACACTGGAATTAAATTCTTTCCTACATATTCAGGTGGTCTTCTACTATGTTTCCGAAGATACAACAAATCTGCTAGTTTTCTTTTGCTTTCTTTGCAGCTTAATTGAAGGAGTAGGAGACAACAACATTGTTGTTGTCATCCTTGAATACTTTAACCCTTGCTTCTTTACCATCCACCATTTGCCCATGCTACCATGGTAACCTAAGTGTAGTACTTAATAGTGCATCTGTTGTTTTCATACTCTCAAGAATAAAACTGACAACCTTTAAAATACTTAGGACTTTGAAAGGAATAAATTAGAATACTGAAAAGTTTAATATACTCCAGCTGCTCATTAAATCAAAATGTAAGTGAGGCAGAAAAAGTTAGGTAGTTCAGTGTAGGCAGAACAATGTGGGTTGATAAGGAGAAAATTAACTGATGGTCATCTTTCCTGAGAGGGCAAAGACATCCCCCAATGCTAATGAGGGTCTGACAAGATAGGCCCAGATGCAGACACTCCCTGATGCTAAGGAAGGAACCACATTCTTTCTATTGGCGAATAATGCATGGATCAAAGAGCCTAAGGCATGGATCAAAGACTGGACCAGAATTCCCCTCACCTGTATCCTAGGTACAGGAGCAGGGAAACAGTGACCAATCGAGGAGATGTCGTCATATGAAAAGGGCAAAGCTCACTGACTCATCAGCTCTGTCCCCTTCCCCCACTCTGGGAGAAGCCTGCTCTTTTCCCTATGCTTTATTTTCTATAATAAAATTTTTCTGCTACGCTTGCCTCGGTGTCCCTCAGTTTCCTTCTTCAACTCCGAGAGGACACGATCCGGACATCCACATCACCGGCATCATAAATATCTTTATGTTGGACTAATATGATACTCCTTGAAAAAGAAAGTCACATTCTTAGTTTTTACAAGGGTAATGAATTACACATTTTGCACAACTCACCAGTAAAACTCAACTTTGTTGAATTCTAATTCTACATAAATTTTCTAAGATGTAAGGGCAAGAGGATGGATATTAGCAATATTAAAATGCTACAGTAATTATAAAAGAATGTTGTTTGTAATTTTTCTTTTTTCAATATGAAAATAGAAGTGGGAAATTTCATGTGATTTTCTAGATACTTTTCACTTATGAAAATTTAATCAAGAGCTAAAATTATGGTTAATATGAGACAATATGACCTCACATTCAAATTAGATTAATTAACATATATTTGTTACCTCAATGTTGAAAGCTTTTAATTTAAATTGAAATAGTAATGCCAGCAATAAATATTATTAATATCAAATATATGTTCTTCCTGTCCACTTTTAACCAAATCTTGTACTACTGTCCTTCTCATGAAACCGTCTTCAGCACTAACGACCTTCTAGATGTTCTGTGTTTATATCAAGCTTGTTGCACTTCAGGGCCCTTAAACTTGCTCTTCTCTTTCCCATGATATTGACAAGGATTTCTTGCTTCATATTCATCAGCCCTCTGCCCAAATGCCAGAATCCTAGTGTGATATGCTCTGAGAACTCTAAAACTGTCTTTTTAAAGACCTCTCTCAGTTAATCAGCTGTGTTTTCCTTTGTAGTAATGAAGCACAAGTTAAGTTGCTCTCTTTTCTAGCACACCTAGTACACATGAGCGTTAAGAGTACATGCGACAATGTTCAAAACTGCCTGGTGGTAGCATAACCGCCAGCTTCACCAGAAGCTTCATTTTTATCATCTCTTGAAAGTTTTGGCTATAATCATTTAGGCTTTGGTATTGTTTTGTATTTCCCATGATATCGATAATGAAATATATCAAAGCCACTCCTCTTTTAATTTGTTTTATGTCTTTGTCTGCTTTTCGTAAAAATATTCTAAATCTTGAGACTGTAACAAATCCTCACAGCTTCTGGCAAGAAAGCAATGAGCAATGGAAGAATAAAGGAATGGATGTGAGAGCTGCTGACCAAAGATAGCACTCCTACTCTGGGTTACACGGAGTAAGGTGGAAGGTGACACTTTGCTGTGTACCTCATGTGATGCCTGAGCTCCAAGGCTCTCTGTGTCTCCCAAGGTAATTGTGCCATCTTAGGGTTGTAAGATTTACACCAAGTTTTAAAAGATGTGCATAATTGTGTACACATGTGTATAACTTGGAAGAAACAATTTCAAAATGTAATTAGGCCTAGAGAGAGAAATTGCAAAATGTTACAAAATAACACACTCCCAGCACACACATCCCCAATTTATTTGGGAAAGAACACTTATTAAAAATTCTGTAAAAATTGTGAAGTACAATAAAATTTGGAAAATGAAGATATTTGTGGCATTTAGGAAGTTATACAGAATACTAGGAGCTAGAATTCAGATAACCTAAAAGTCTTCCAAGCCTACATTGTTCCTGGTTACATTTGCAGTTTGAGCTACTTCCTTGCATCCTTCTGCCAACTTTAAAATTTATTTCAGAATGCCTAATTTGGATACTTTGAAATATTTTGAAGTGTATTTTAATTAAGTGGGAAATTAAAGCAAAGTAAAATTTAAAATAATTTGGCTTTTTCCCTATTACTTTTTTTTTTCAGATTGGATTTGCTTGCTCTGTTCTTTGTTACTAGTGTAAAATCCATTCTGTTTAGGCTTTACCTAATTTGCTGATGAAATTGGAGTCTGCTTTGTTCTGCTTCTATTGAATTAAAATAGGGAGAAATAATGGACTCTATTCATAAGCTTTGGGCTCTGCTGAAAATAGGACCACCTCAGTGGGAGCTCTGCCATACCTGGCTGCTTTGTCTCAGTTCCACTTGACTGGGAGTTGGCTCTGCAATGTGTTTCTGCTTATCCAGCTTGTTTTGCTTGGTTGTTTTATGAATACCCATCCGATTCTGTCTGCCTTTGCATTATTAAAAAAATCCTGCACTGCATTTGGTTTTGCTAGCCAAAAGAGCAAATGATGATTGTGTTGAAAGCAAAGGCAGGGAGGAAATTTGATAGCTTTAATGAATAAATAATGAAATTTTATTTTAAATGATTCATGCATGCTTAGAGAAAACCCTCCTAAGTGATTCTAATTGGGAAAAATTAATGCATATCTAGTCAGACAATATGGTTTATGAGTTTTTTTATGTTAAAATGTGTGGGAAAGTGAAAATTGGTCTAATTATGGTATGAGTTTTAAGATATAAATATGAATTACAATAGTATAGACTCATTAAATCATGCTGTGATTATTTTACCCAACTTAATGGATGGTCTAATGCAAGCGCTTACTACATAAAAATAATATGATGGCAATTGGTCATATGGTTACGGAAGAGGAATTTCATTTTAAACATTTCAGTACTACTGCCTAACTCTTTCGTTTTATGACATTTGAGATAGAACAAGCAGTTGTTCTTAGCTTCTTCATTTGAGATACTTGACCAATAAATCGGTGCTTACATCAGAAGCAAGCATGTCTAGTTTTTCTTGTTTGCTTTTGTTCTTGCTTTTTTACTGTTTGTTTCCGCTAGCTACAGTCATCCATATCCTTTTTTATGCTTTCTAAATATCTCTAACCAATCTCTTCTCTAACTCCTCATGAAATGAATCAAGGCAGTGTGGTAATTGAAATTTTCTTCCAGGATCTCATGTCTAAGGTTAGGAAAAGTATGTTCTCCTTGGTTTAAGCATTTATAGTTTTTCAGTATGAGGGAACTACTACCTGAAAACTAATTAAAGTATTTTGATATCAAGGTCAGGATTCTCAATTTTTTAGACTCTTTAAGGAATGTTAAAGAAGAACAAAACAAATGCAGATATGGTTTGTAACTACTTTAGAAGTTTTATAAATATAGAAATACCTGTCACCAAGAGCATAGTTCAAAGGTATACACTGTTGTGCCTGGATTATGTATCTTTCAAGGTAACTTTACCTCTATGCAAACAAAAATTTTACTTCATTCCTGGTTTCTTCCCAAAGAATACTAGAAGTAGCCAATCAGGAGGAACTCAGTGAATTGGTTTGAAAACAATTTGTCTTCTGGAATCTCTTCCTAGTCTTGCAAACCTTTGATAATTAAGGATATGTAGCCCTGGTACTGGTGTTCTTAAACACTGTGTCACTTGTGTCGTTTTGGCGTCCAGTTGAGTATGTTCGGTATGCAGCTTATACGTTCAACGAGGGACATAGTGAAAAGCAAAATAGGAGATAATAAGAGATAGAAAATTACGTGATGATCTTCTTTTCAACACAAAAGGGAAAAATCTCTTATTTTATCTTAATAAAGACTATAAGAAATAAATTGAAGCTATGATAGTAAGAATACTAAAATGATCCCTGTTACTCTCATATTCCAGGAACTTAGGCAAAGTATATAATTTTGTTGAGTTATATCTCTTTATTTACCCAAACAGATTTACAGAATTAAGTTAGGATTTAATTTCTTGAGTTTATATTATTAAAAGAGATATTATACAGGTGGATCCAGTAACATGATCCCTTTAAATCTGGGTCCAAAAATGAGGGAAAAAAACTATAGCCCTAAAAAAGAGTCTGTAGCTCTATAAAGTATGGATATTTAAGGTTTAATTAATTTTCTTTATGAAAACATTTAACTGTGATTTGAATAAGATGTACATTTGAATTCATGCTTCTACAGTTTCAAATGTTACTTTAAACAAACTGTTTAAGAAACCTTTCACACTTTTATATTGATTGCCACAAGTATTAAATCAATAACATGTAATATTCAGAAATATTTTCAATAAAACTAAGAAAACAGTACACAATATTATGCTTTATTTCTTTATTATTTTAGTATGTTTTAGATTATTTATTATCATGTTTGATAATGCATGATTTTAATTAAAATAAAATAGATTCTAACACATATTAGCAATAGTTTTGGAGTCAGTTTCTTAAAACAGGCCATTGAGTGAGTGATTATAAGATATCTTATCCTGAGGGAGGAAAATGAAAGTCCTAAATTGGAGAAAGGGTTCTCTTAAAATGAGTGATACATTAGGCAAGACCTTATCATTTTTTATTGTACTTATCTACCTAAAATAGTTATTAGCTATTAATAAAACTATATGGGAATGATTTGAGTTTACATAGTACTGCATTCTTTTGGAAGAATGGAATTAGCATCTATTACAGTAAGGTTGGCTGACACTTGGGTAGCTTTCACATCTGCATACAGAAACCCTTTCAGGTACATTTGTTTAGCCTGTGTTTATATGATAACCACACTGAAGTTTAGAAAGCTTATTAGGTTTATCCCAAAATCCAAATATAATTTTGATCTGATTAAGAAACCCATGTTCATTGAAATACATTGTGCTACAGATAGTATAGAAAAAAATGCATTGGATTTTTTAAAGTTTTTTTCCAAGTAGTGTTCAATAATGTCATTTATTCCACATCACTCAACAGGCCTATGTGAAAGATGGTCAACTCTCATGTATCAGACCCAGCAAAGGTGTAGTAACACATAACCTAGGACATTCATAGAGATGTATGGGGTAGGAGGGGAAGGGAAACAGGGGGAGGGGGCAGGAGGTAGAGGATGCAGTTTTGATTTTACAATAACTAAATTTCTTAATAAAAAAGGAAACCTGTAATAGATATGATTTTTTCAAATGTCATTTCATCTTTATATGCACATGTACAACTCTTCATATTTTTTTGTTATTTTTATGATATTTATTTGCATATATACACATACACACATATTTGAACGCATCTGTTTTAGGCATTTTAATATATATTTATGTGTTTGTGTTTTTATAAATCCACGTGTTTGTGTAAGTGTGTTACATATGCACCGACACATCTCCTTTCGTTATTTTTTCCCGTGCATTTTCTGTTCCCTCACCTATTTTAGATACACAAGTCCTTGGAGGATGTTTATGCTACTCTCTATCTGTGAATGCTGTAAAATATTTTATAGGATAAAAAGTGATAAGAAATATTTGCTAAGTATATTAGAAAGGGCATAAATCATTTCATACACATCCAGAACCCCTAGTTCTGAATTATCAAATGTCAAGCACTTTGGAAATTTGAGTATCTAATAGTTATGTATTGAGTGGATGAAAAGTGAAAAAAGAGAAATTTCATTTTTTTTCCCTGGGGCTAACATTACAATATCACAGAATACTTAGTTATTTAAGTTAAAAGGATAAATACAGCATCTACATTCAATTTCACCAGAAGTCTCTTACTGATATTTCTCTCTTTCCTTCCTGTTTATATTTTAATGATCATACCACTTAATGTTGAAGCTTGTAAAAATCATCTTGAAGTAATTCAAAATTGAATTATTTGTATAATTATTCAATCTCAAACACATTACAAAAAATGTTTATGTTATTCAGAAAGTTAGGCCTTTCAAATTCAGAAAAAATTACATAATCTTTACTGGCATATGGTTGTAATTAAAAGTATAGAAGATTATCAAATCTTTGCATAGAAAATAAATGAATAAATTACTGAAAGAAGAATAAATTATTCAATGAGTCAATTATAATTATGCATGGTAAAATAGAACTTACAATTTTTGTAAAGATGGACTGTGATGTCCGTAGTTTTAATTGAGAAGTGGTGTTAGTCACCTAGAGACTTTACAAGGAAAACTATCAACTTTAGTTTCTTCATGTCTCAGATTGCTCCAAATGATTATCCCTTATTCTGCAAATGTGTTTCTACAGTTTCATGATTTCTATAACAGTGTGTTTTCAAAAAATGAGTAGATGACTACTCACTTTTTCCCAACATTCTGTTTCTGATCTATTCACAGGGTTGACCTCAGTTTAGTCTTAATTAAGGGACAGTGGTGAACTCTTTTATTTTATAAAAACATTATTAGCTTTTTATTTTGTTTTAAAACATAATGTGTATCAACATTTCTCAACTTATTTAAAGACTGACCTAAATAGAATTTTTCGAAACTTATAATTGTTTTAAAAATTGGAACATTTTTTTGAAAATTGAAGATTTCTGTCTACATTGAGTAGATGTGAATTAAATGGGACAAAGCATGTACTTTTATAAGTAAGAAGCAACATCATATTATGATTGCTAAATCACTGAAAAGAGACCAGCTTCTAAAATAATATTGGAAGATTAGAGTCACATTTTTAGATTGCTCTTCTGCAACTCAATGATTTTTCTTCTCATTCTTTCAGGAAAAATGGAGTGAAAATAGGAACTGAAAAATTCTTTCCTGCATCCTTGTCTCTAAAAGAATTAAAGAATCTTTATAATATTCCTTCTGAGTCCATGTGATATTGCATTTGCAGGAATATAAATGTTTTCATTTATCCAGGACATTTAAGACTTTGTTTAATAATAATATTTCATTTAAATATATCATAAGTGTTTAAATTCCTTCTAAAATTTTCTTATTTATAATTTCAGTAGGGTTAGTGCTTGAAACCAGTTATACCAGACTTAGGTGCTGTGTATCTTGATTATATTGCTGATAAAGAAAGTTTATGTTTAGTGTTCAGCTGAGGATCAGATATTCTACCATAAAATGTTAAATTGAAGCTCATTTAAAGCACAATTGTAAAAAGCAAAATTAATTCAAATTTAATTCAATGAAAAACAAACATCCAGAGATACAGAATAGTAAATGACAGTCAATTTAATTTTCATTTTTCACATCAATGTTTTCTCTTACACAACCTTTAGAGAACAATGATAAATGGAATGAAAGGCACAACAGTGAAACAGAGGGGCAGATATTGTGAAATGAGGAGTAGGGATTCTGAGAATTATGTCATTGTCGTTGCATCATTTCACAATAGAGTATAAAAATAAAATAGCACTACTGAAACCTCTTCTATGCATGTCAAAGTAATCAATTTAGTGAAGAACTAGAAAAAAATCACAAATATCAATCAAACTAGAAAATACAAAAATTTAAATGTCTAATTTTTAGAACTTGCCATGAGACTAATGGTTTCACATAGAAACAATTTATTGGATCTTTGAAATAACAGGTTCAATAAGACAGCTCCAAGTGACAGGATCGTTTGGAAGTCTCACAAATTTGTCACTCTGTGAAAGGAAGCATGGGATTTCTTGCATTTATTCATAATATTTCTTTTTGAATAAAGAATATGATATTAAAATATTTGTATAAAAATGAGAGAAGAATGAATTTATTTGTGATTACACAAAAAGAGATACAAGTAAGAATATAAACAAGGCTTCTGAGTTGAGTAATATTCCAGAAGCAATTAAAGAAAATATGATTATAAAATAAGAAATGGAAACTAATCATGGTGCATTATCGCTGAAGAATATGGTGAAATTTAGTGACAAAGAAAATTACTAAGGGGTAGGTAATATCATGGCTTACTATGTATCTCTAAGAGTATTTCCTTTCTGCCACTCTACTATATTTACATTCCCAGCCAATAAAGTGAGAAACTTTATTGATTGCTTTTATAGAGAAGGCGGTGATGAATGCTAAATTGAAACAGTAAAGAATTTATTTTCAGAGATGGAAGAATCATAATCCTCATTGAGTATGAATGTGTTCATTTGTGAAGACAAGAATAGTGGCATTTTCAAAATAGCACTTTCAATATTTTTGAAAGAACATCATTCCATATGAATAACTTTATGAATCCCTTATTGCAAAATACAATAATTTCATTTGGAATTATTTCTAATTTTTACTTTTTGCTATGGATAACCAGAAGTGTTATGAGATACTGACATCTTATTTAAAATCAATCTCTAGTCACACTTAGCCTGTAAATTGATGCATTTCTATTGAATTTCCTATCTAGAATATACTGGTTTGACCCCCATAAATGCTTTAGTTCCTTTTGAAAAGAATTTAGTCAGTTATTGCCACGCTTTTCCAAGAATGAAACAGAGAAGATATTATCTTTGTTCATATTCTTACTATTCCTCAACACAGCTCCACAAACTATTTATTTTGATTTTTATTAAGTATCTGTTAATTTTAAAAAATATATTGACAAACATAATCAGATTATCTTTGTATTATATTATTATTTACAATTTTACATTGCTTTCACATTATACAGCAAATCTGAATCATTTCAGCTATGGGAAATGATATTATCATTAGGTATATTTCATATAAATGTTTGATGCAGATAAATGTGTGTGTGTGTTTATATAAACCCTTACTTGTGTCTTGTTCATAGTATACCTTTCATATAAAACTAAAATACATGTACCTATAATCACATCCATACATAATTAATTGTGATTAAACTTTTCATATACTGTAATTATTCTGAGGTTAGAAGTTTGTATCCAAGGCTCAGAGAAACCTTTTGTGTCAATGAAAAAAGTATTTAATTAGTGCTGAGTGATTGAGACAAGAAATCAAATGTATCTTGATCAGTCTTGGGTCATTAAAATTTACATTCAATAAGGAATCATAAATGCTAGTAGAAATGAAAGTATAAATACATAGCTTTGTATTACATTTCAATAAGTTCCTTAGCTCTGCAGATTAAAATTTGGTTTGATCTTGGTGAATGAAGATTCTCATTCGCAAGAGAATTTAGCATGGACCTGAAAGAGCAAACATACGCACAAGCTGACTCTGGGATTGAAGGAGCCTGAACTAGTTTAGGGTTTGTCTTAGGGTTTGTCATAGATATTTTATGAAGACATATAATGTTACTGTGTTCTTGTACTTTCTTTCTTTTTTTTTAAAGAAAGAGGGGACAATGAGAGAGAGAGAGAGAGAGAGAGAGAAAGAAAGAAGCAATCTTTATTTAGTTTTTCACGTGACTTTCATTCCTCAGACACTTCATTCTGTACGTGGTGCTGGGGTTTGAACCCAAGTCCTCACACTTGCCAGACTAGCATGGTAACTGCCAAGCCACCACCCTACCAGCCCTGTTTTTGTGCTTTCAAATGAAGGCAACCATATACTAGTAAAAGGAAAGTCATTGAGTTTTACATAATTTGTGTAACATTTATTTAAATCATATTTTAAGTGGCATGCTTATTAAATCTCATTGGTAGAATACACCCTACATAAAATAGTTCTTCTGCATTGATTAATACATATTTTATTGTCTTTACATCTTCTTTCTACCTGTCATCTATTGGATTACATCAACTGTCTAATGTCCACATATAAAGTTACAAATATTGATTTTTCATTGACATATCAAATAAGAAAATTAATGAATTAAATTAGACTTCAAAATCTTGGTTTTCCCATAGTTTACATCATAACATAGATCTCATCTGAAAAATAATATAAACTTTAGTAGAAGTACATAAAGTATTAAATTAAAAAATAACATTTAAGTTACCTCAGGAAAAAGACTACAATGCTGATATTTAAAAATAAACTCATCAGCATTTTTTATTATTACTTAATTTTATATTTTATTTGTGCATTATAGTTTTACATAATGATGGGATTAGTTGTTGCATATTCTTAAATGCATACAAATCAGCACTACAATTTGTTCAATATCCCCCCGACACCCATCTACCTCCCTCCTCCTGTCCCCAGATCCCTTGCCATTCTTATGGGTCTTATGTTGTTCTTAAAAAGCTCAAATACAGTGACATAGTTTTCATACCTACAAAAAACATTTTATATATATATGGCTATAGTATATACACATATATTTAGAACTGCTTGAAATGTACCTTTCTTTATCTTAATTCCAACATTTCCCCTTTTCTCCTTTCCTATCATCCCTTGTAATTCTTCAAATTATTTGACAATACGATTAAATATTTATATTTTGTACAGGTATGCAGCATAGTTTGTTCAAATATCTAATGAAGTATCTTGCAACTGTATCTCATATATAATAACATTTTGCATTTTTGCCCTATGAATCTAATACATGAATTTGTCTACTTACTCCTAAACTTGGATTTACGTCCAGCCTCCACGAATGTGCATTTTTTGTACAAGGTGAGAGATAAGGATCTAATTTCAATTTTCTGCAAGTACCTGTCCAGTTTGTCCAGCACCATTTGTTGAATAGACTGTCTCTCTTCCATGTTATGGTGCTTGACTGGCAAGCAGAAGTATGTGAGTTCAAATCCCAGCACCACGTATACAACAGAAGTCTCAGAACAATGAAAGGCATGTGAAAAACTAAATAAAATTGATCCTCTCTCTCTCTCTCTCTCTCTGTCCCTCTCTTTAAAATAAAATTTTAAAAGTGTGGTAAAATTCTGCAGAGAATCCATCAGGTCTTGGGTTTTTCTTCTTTGGAAAATTTTTAATTGCTGTATGGATTCTGGTGCCTGTTATAGGTCTATTTATGATTTAAATGCCATCCTGTGTCAATTCGGGGATGTTGTATGTGTCTAGAAATTTGCCCATGTCATCCAGATTATCTGATTTAGTGGAGTAAGTTTTCAAAATACGTTATGATAATCTATTTGATTTCAAGGGGTTCAGAGGTGATCACCCCCTTTTCATTGGTCATTTTGTTGATTTGCTTTGATTCTCTCCTTCTTTTAGTTAGATTAGGTAGGGATCTGTAAATTTTTATTTTTTCAAAGAACCAGCTCTTAGTGTCATTAATTCTTTTTATTGTTTCTTTTTTTGTTGTTTTCAATTTCATCGATTTCAGCTTTGATTTTAATTATTTCCTGCCTTCCACTGGCTTTGGGATTAGATTTTTCTTCCTTTTTTAGAGATTCGAGTTTCAGCATAAGCTTATTTGTTAAGGATCTCTCCTGATTCTTAATCTGGATGCTCAGTGAAATAAATTTTGTCCTTAACAATGCTTTCACGGGGCTGAAGCAGAGGCTGGGCAATTGAAGTGCTTGCCTGACATGTGCAAGTACATGATTTCAAACCCTAGCAACCCATGTACACAAAAAAGTGTCAGAGCAATGAAATCCATGTGAGAAACTCAGTAAAAGTTAATTCTCTCTCTCTCTCTTTCCCTCTCCTCTCTCTCTATCTCACACTGTCCTTCTCTCTTTACATATATATATAGAGGAATGCTTTCATGGTGTCCCAGAGGTTTCAATATGTTGTGTCTTCATTCTCATTCTCTTACAAGAATTCCTTAATTACTGTTCACATGTCTTCTTGGATCCATTCTTCATTTAATATGGTGTTATTCAATTTCCACATATATGTGTGTTTTGTGCCATGATTTTTTTTCTATTAAATATTAGGGACATAGTATCATGGTGTGATATGATACAAAGAATAATATCTACTTTTTATATTTGCTGAGATTTCCTTTATTAACTAGAATATGATCTATTTTGGGGAAGGATCCATGTGCTTCTGTGAAGAAGGTATAGTCTGTCAATTTGGGGTGGAATATTTTGTAGATGTCTGTTAGGTCTGTTTGATTGATGGTGTTGTTTAGACTAGAGTTCTCTTTATTGATTTTTTTTTGCTTTGGTTATCTGTCTATTGGTGATAGAGGTGTATTAAAGACTCCCAGTACTTCTGTATTAAGGTCCACAAATGGTTTTATATCTTGGAGCAATTTTTTTCACATAGTTGGGAGCATTGGTGTTTGGAGAGTATATACTTATTATGGTTATTTCTTCCTAATGTATTGTTCCTTTTATTAGTATGTAGTGGCCTTTTTATCTCTTTTGTTTAATTTATATTTGATATCCACTTTGTCAGATATAAAAATTGCAACATCAGCTTGCTTTCTTGTATGGTATTCCTGGTAGATTTTTATCCATCCTTTCACACTTCATTTATGTGTGGGGACCTCAAGACACCCAAGACTGGAACAGTAACAGTCCCAAGTGAGCTCAGTTCTTGCAGGCCACTCTCCTTGGAACAGCAAGACTCCCATACAACTGCATCAGGATCCACAAGACTCCCAGCAGCTCCTGGAACCCCGACTGAATTGGGACAAGAATTTGGACAGGCAGACATTAAACTGCACAAGAGTGCAACTTGGGTGGCCCTAAAGTGTGTTCTCACAGGAAGCAAGGAAGGCTAATTTTTGCAACCACTCTACAGGATAATATTATTAGGAGGGTTCCTGGGAATCTCACTGTCAGTTGAGATCACCAAAATTCATTCCCTCCAACAAACTTAACTGGGAAATGACTCTACCTAGAAGTCAATTATGAACATATACCCCCATGGAACATTTTGACCTCAGCAGTAAAAATTCATTACCTTCCCAACTCTTTTTATTTGTTGTAGTTTTTCTTGGAATTGCTGTTCCTTGGTGTGTGTATTTTTTATTTGTTTGTGTGGATATTTGTTTTTTATTGTCATTGTTTTGTTGTATTTGTCTGCTGTGTTCATATTGCTTGGATTTGACCCATACTCTGTTACCCCCCTTCTTCCTTTCACTCTGTCAATTCCTAAACTATATTCTGATCTCTCTCAGCCTTCCTCAAAGTCAATACCCCAGTATCATCCCATTTCTACATTTTTCTTATTTTTAGCAGAATAGTCCACATCATCTCTACAGTCTTGTAGTTCTATATCCTAATTCACAAGTTCCACACTACCATCCTACCTCATTCCCTTTGCTCTCTAGACTTTTTTCCTCATCTACAGAGGTACTGGTAAACTGAAGTGAACACCATATTTGAAAATGGGTGTTTGCTTGCTAACCAAGCATAGTGTGAGCACTCTCATGGAAGAAAACTTAATCTGATTGCACATATAGGTGCTAATCAACACTGTAACAGCTACAGTTGACATTGTCTGTTGTTTGCATTGGCTGAACTTATTGACTTCTTCCCCCATCCCCTGAGGTACTGGAAAATCTAAAGGTCCACAACACTTCACAGATTGGGGTGCCAGCTATTGAATTGTGCTACCCAAGTTGTACCCCAGCCCACCTGAGCAAAGAGATAAAAAGCTCCAATACCATTAACAAAGTCCCCAAGAGAATTATTCAGTGTCAGACCTCAAGCCACACTCCCTGTAACTGAAAATGTGGGAAAAGGAAACAACTCACAACCTAAACCCCAAAACTCTACATGCAAGTAGTTCATGGTCGGGTTCCTAGATGAAAATCTAAAAAAATTCAATCACAGAATTAAAAGAAGATTTAAGAAAAGAGATAAAAGAGAAAAAAGATAAGAGAGCACTTTCACATGATGAGAAACCATGTGAAAGAGCTAGACAATCTGAAAAAGATGTAGCAGAGTTTTTAGAATTGAAAAATATGGTCAACCAAATCAAAAGCTCATTGGAAGATACTAATACCAGAGTAAACTCAGTAGAAATGTAACCTCAGTTTATGAAGAACAAACATCAGACAATGAAGACAGGCTGAGCAACATGGAGATCAAAGAAGACAGAAAAGCAAAGAAGCTTATTGAGCATGGTCAAAACTTCCAAGTAGTATTTGATGACATGAGAACAAGTAACTGAAAGGAAGTGGGATTAAAGAAAGCATTGAACAATAAACAAGGGGCATTAAGAATCTTCTGAATGAAATCGCCAAGGAGAATTTTCCCCACCTCAGATTGATGCAGAAAACCAAATTCAAGATGGCTATAGGATACCAAACAGACCTAACCAAATGAGCAATTCTCTGAGATACATCATATATAAAATGAATAATAGGGAAATCAAGGAAAGAATCCTTAAAACAGCAAGGGACAATCACCAAATACATTCAGAGGCAGACCAATAAGGAAGGATTATTCTCAGATTAAACAATAAAGGTCAGGATAGTATAGAATGATATTTTTCAAAATTTGAAAGAAAAAAAATTTCAGTAAAGGCACTATATCTTACAAAACTCTGCTCCAAATGTGATGGGAAATTAAATTCATGCTAGCAAGGTGCTTGAATGTAAAACCTCCTCTACAAAAATTCTCAAGGACATACTTAATTCAGCGGAATACACAAACAACTTCCAAAACTCATAAACAGAAAAAAGTAAATAATCACATAACACACTAAAAAATATCCATGATGGTGCAAAACATGACGATAGTCATCATGTCAGGGACCCAGATTCCCATATCTATTCTAAATCTGAATGTAATGACTCAATGCCCCATTCAAAAGACACAGATTGGCTTACTGGTTCAAAAAACAAAATCCAATAATATGTTGCCTACAGGAGACACATCTAACTCACAATCAAAAATAGACACAGACTAAAGGTGAAAGGTTAGCAAAATGTCTACCAGGTTTTTAGCCGAAAAATCAAAATGGCATTGCAATCTTTATTTCTGACAAAGTTAAATTTGAAAAAAAAAAAATAGAAAGGACAAAGAAGATCACTATATCGTAGAAAAAAAGGAACAATTCATGAAGAAAGCATAATGATAGTTACTATTTATGTCCTTAGTTACAACCCTCGCAAACATATGGAAAAAGTACTCAAGGACATTAAACCCCTCATCAACCTCAACACAATAATACTGTGTGACTTTTAATACACCATTATCAAAAATAGACATATCTTTTTTTTTTTTAAAGAGAGAGGGACAGTAAGAGAGACATAGAAAGAGAGAAACAACTTTATTTAGTTTTTCGCATGGCCTTAATTGCTCCAACACTCAGTTGTGTACGTGGTACTGAGGTTTGAGCCCAGGTCGTCGTGCTTGTCAGGCAAGCACCGAAACTGCTGAGCCACCACTCCACCCCCAATAGACAGATCTTTAAAGCAAAAATTCAACAAAGATATCTTTCACCTAAACAACTATAAAAGTCAACTGGACTTAACATTTACAGAATATTCCATCCAGATCAGCTGAGTTTACTTTTTTCTCAGCAGCTCATGCATCCTTCTCCAAAATAAACCACATCCTAGTCCACAAAGCGAATCTTGCCAAATACTAAAAAGCTGATATATTCCCATGTATCCTGTCAGATCACAATGGTATGAGCTTAGCAATTAACAGCAAGAAAAGCAACAGAAACTACTCAAATAATTGGAAATTAAATTATACCCTCTTACACGAAGAATGAATAAAGGAAGTAAAGAGAATAGAAATCAAAATAATTCTTGGAAATGAGACATCATTCTTGAGAATGATGACAAATGTATCAAAATATCTGGAATAATATGAAAGCATTATTAAGAGGTAAATTTACAGCACTGAGTGCTTTCATCATAAATCAAGAAAGAGCTCAAATAAATAGACTTATGCAGCAACTCAAATCTCTACAAAAAGATGAAAAATCCATTCCCAAACTTAATAGTAACAAGAAATAAATAGGATCAGAGCTGTAACCATGAAATTGAGAACAGAAAAAATAACAATACAAATTCTAAAAAAAAACAAGAGTTGGTTCTTTGAAAAAATAAATTAACAGATGCCTTGACAACCTCACCAAAATGAAGAATGAAGTGAAGCAAATTAACAAAATGAAAAATGAAAATGGAGATATCACCATTGATTCAACCAAAATCCAGAAGATTATTGGAACTTATTTTGAAAAAATATACTCTACCAGATTTGATAATCTGGAAGAAATGGACAAATATCTTGCACATATGACATTCCCAAATTAAAATGGGAGGACAATGAAATTCTAAACCAACCAATCTCAGAGAGCAAAATTGAAACAGCAATCAAAGGTCTTCCAAAAAAGAAAAGCCTGGTACCTGATGGATCCTCAGCAGAAGCCTACCAGACCTTTTTAGAAGAACTAACACTGATCTTCTACAAGCTTTTCTATGAAATTGAAAGGGTTGGAACCCTCCCAAACACTTTTTATGAAGCAAATACAGCCCTTATACCAAAACACATCAAGACATATCAAGAAAACTTCAGACTAATTTCCTTGATGAATATAGACTAAAAAAATCCTTAATAAAAGTCTAGCTATTTGCATGTAAAAATACATCAAAAAGATATTACATTATGGTCAAGTGGGCTTCATTACAGAAATCAAGGTTAGTTCAACATATGAAAATCAATAAATGTAATTCACCACTTAAAAAGGATTAAAAATAAAAATCATGTAATCATCTCAATCTTTGATAAAATTCAACAGCCATTTATGCTCAAAACTCTGGAGAAGATTGGAATCAAAGGAAAATACTTTAATTTAGTAAGAGCCATTTATGACAGACCCATAGCCCACATCAAGCTTAATGGAGAAAAACTGAAAGTATTTCCACTGAATTCAAGAACAAGACAAGAAGTCCACTTTCACCACTCTTATTCAATATAGTCCTCAAAACCCTAGAAAGAGGTATCAGACAGGAGAAGGAAACCAAAGGAATTCAAAGAAGAAAAGAGAAAGTCAAGATGTCTCTATTTGCTGATGACATGATCCTATAGCTAGAACACCGAATAAGCTCCACCAGAAGCCTTCTAGAGCTTATAAATGATTTCAGCAGTGGTTGATTACAAGATCAACACTCATGAATCGTTAGCTTTCCTATATTCCAGCAACAAGTCCCTGAAGAAGAAATTAGGAACTCTGTCCCATTTACAGTTTCCTCAAAAAGAATAAAATACTTGGGCATCAATCTAACAAAGGATGTAAAGGACCTCTGCAATGAAAACTATTGAACATTAAAAAAAATGGCAGAAGACCTGAGTAGATGGAAAAACATTCCACGTTCTTGGTTAGGCAGAATCAATATAATCAAAATGGCCATTCTACCCAAAGTCCTATACAGATTCAATGCAATCTCCATCAAGTTATCAATGACATTTTTCACGGATGTAGAAAAAGCAATTCTGAAATTCATATGAAATAAAAGAAGGCCCAGAATAGCCGAAACAGTACTAAACAAGAAAGAAGAAGCAGGAGGTGCTCCTGACCTGAAATTGTACTATAGGACTACAGTAACAAAAACAGCAAAAACAGCATATTATTGACATCAAAACAGAAATGAAGACCAATGGAAAAGAACAGAAGATACCAAGACAAAACCTCAAATCTTTAACTATCTGATATTTGATAAAGGGGGCAAAAGCATAATGTGGAAGGACAGCCTGTCCAACAAATTGTGCTGGACAAATTGAACAGGCATATGCAGACAACTGAAATTTGATCCTTACCTCTCACCCCACAAGAATCAAATAAAAATGGTTCAAGGATCTGGAAATTAAGCCAACAGCTGTACAATTGCTTGAAGAACAAATAGGATCAATAGTCCATGATATAGGTGTTGGCACTGTCATCCTTAACAAGACTCCCAAAGTGAAAGAATTAAAGTTAAGAATATGAATGGGACAACATTAAACTAAAAAAGCTTCTGCATAGCTAAAGAATTAGTCAAGAATGTAAAGGGAGAACATACAGAAGAGAAGAAAATTTGCCTGCTACACCTCCAACAGAGGGGTAATATCCAGAATATACAAAAAAACTCCAAAAACTGAACAACAAAACCATATAAAATCCAATCAATAAATGGGCTAGGGAGCTAAAGAGAAATTTCTGAAGGGAAGAAGTCCAAAAAGTCCACTAATATATGAGAAAATGCTTTACATTGCTAGCAATCAGAGAAATGTAAATCAAAACTTCACTGAGATTCCACCTCACTCCTCTCAGATAGGCAAAAATGAAGAATATGAACAGTGACAGATGCTGGAGTGGCTGTAGGAAGAAAGGAACACTTTCATACTGTTCGTGGGACTGCAAGCTTGTACAGCCTCTCTGGATAGCAATGTGGAAACTCCTCAAAAAACTAGAACTGGAACCACCTTATGACCTAGCTATCCCATCTCTGGGTGTTTTCCCAAAAGAGTAGAATTGGCATAATACATAGACACAGCTTCTTCAATGTTTATAGCAGCTCAATTTACTATAGCTAAACTATAGAACCAACCCAGATGCCCCTCACTGGACAAGTGGATTCAGAAAGTGTGGTACATATGTACAATGGAATTCTACTCTGCTATGAGAGAGATATTGTGGCATCTGCAGCCAAATGGATGGATATGGAAAAATTATGCTAAGTGAAATATCCCAAACTCAGACATTCAAAGACCAAATGTTTGCTCTCATAAGTGGAAGCTAGAAAGCATATAATGGGAAATAGACTGAAAGTTGGCAAAGATAATAATAACTTCAACATGGGTGAATTTTTACATGAACGGGGGATCTTGCCTATGACACTGGGGGTTGAAGGGAAGGGGCAGGGAGTAGGATGGGAATAAACAGGATATCAAGGCAGCTGGAGGGAGGGAGCAGGGGGGTTATCAACCAAGTGGTGAACCTTCAACTTCCGCGAGAAGCCCAACTAACATGGGAGTAAAGTAGGGGAAACATAGTATCATGAGGAATCCAAAGGAGGGGAGAATATGAACTGGCATTAGCCTTGGTATGCTTGGTCATTATTCACGTGATTATGATATATGATTATTAGGGTAGCAACCATACCCTCCTATATGTATGACTATTTTGAACTAAGAAAAAATAAAAAAATAAAAAATAAATTATTTAATTAACATTGACAGATCAAAAATATATATAAACTGCCAGAAATTTATTATAGTTTGGAGTATTTTACAGGGTTGTAAATTTCCAGTATTCTGATGTTTCTACAAGTGTACTCTTCTTCTTCTCCTTCTCCTTCTTCTTCTTTTATGAGCTTAACATTTTAATCCTTAGAATGAATCAGATTGAAGCAGATTACTATACATAGTGTGCTGAAACATCAACCAATCAATTGAAGGCTTGAATAGCGATGCTATTGAGAAGAAAAAAATTTCTAGTAGACCACCTACAAAATCATCCTACAACATCAGCTGACCTGGGTCTCCAGCCCAGTGGTCCACACTACCGCTTTAAACTTGCCTGTCTTTAAAATGATGTGAGCCAGTTCCTTATAGTAAAGCTCCAGATAGACAGTCAGACAAAAACACACACACACAAACACACACCACATTGGTTTTATTTCTCCAGAGAAACCTAACTAATAGACATATTTAAGACTATTTTCATACATTGATTTTGAGTAGTTCTATAGTAAGTTTACTTACATACCTTTGATTAACACAACTTTTATGAAATTTGCATACTAAAAGTATATTCACAGAAGTTCTATAATATTGTACTAATTCAAAGCATTTAAGAATACAACTACAACAAGTTTTTAAAGCTGTGTCATATAATAAATAATAATATTGTCTGTGAATCTTGTAGCTCTTCATTTGCTACTCAAAGCTGTAAGTACCTAAAAATATGTAATATTTTTACTCTCTAATTCTCTGAATTTCTATAGGTCTTTTTCAGTTCATGCTAAATGTATCTGTCATGTCTGTAAAACATATGAATGCAAAACTATAATTTCAACTGATTATTCTGAGAGATTAGGAATCATTATCTCCAAAGAACACTTGGAGCAAGCTAATATGTTTCATTTAATGGAGGTAATTACTACAATTGAGTTCAGTTGATATAGTACAGTTAACAGTAGATGATATGATATTAAAATAATTGTTATATGCAAATTCATTATGATTGCAAGAAATATGAAAATAATCATGTCAGTACACATATAAATGGCCATGCTAAGCAGTTGTATGCACAAAATGTTTGGATTTTAGTGGCAGCACATAAACTTATTCAGTTGATAAAAATGGGAAGTAATACAAGTGACCAAATATGAGAGGTTCTGTTTGTACACCATATTTTGAAGGATGAGACTCATTCACAACTATTCTATTGTTAGTGGAGTTTTAAAATTTATTTACTGCTTCTGTTGGAGTATTTCCTTATTTATGCAATATTGAATTGTATTGTGCTATTATGGAAAGACTTAGTAATGCACCATAAAACATATTTGTAGAGTTTTATAGGATTAATGATTGTTCTTCTTTGACATATTATTCTCTTTTGTTATTTACCAAGATATATTTTTATATAATTTGCTTTGATTATTCAATGTAAGTGCATGCCCTTTGCTTTGGGAGATTTCTAGTTTGATTTATTTCTGCTTTGGAATATCTCTTTCTACTATCACATTAATCCTTTTGATTCAAGAGCTTAATGGGAAGTGTAGAGATTCTGACTTGGGAATAGCAACAATAAAGTACTTTGGCATTACAAAATCAATCAGAAAACAAGCATATCACTTCAATGGCTTTCATCTTCTAAAAGGCTAAGTGTGTAAATCATCAGATGGTATAAGCCTATATACTTGAGAAATGATAAGAATTAAAGATCACATCAGAAAAAAAATGGGATACCATCAAGCTGAGACAGACCCTTAAGAAAAATGAAAGTGAGACTTGAAAAGTATAAATAGATTATTCCATTGAAATTTAGTTCTGTGTACTTCCCGTGTACTACCAATTTTAAGCTTTGTGTTATACAATTGACTTTAGGTTGATTGTTCCCTGTTTATTCTAAAGAATTCCAAGGAATAATCTTATATTCTGTATTAGTGATTTTCAAAGATTAAAATTGATTAATTTACTATTGGTGACATTTTTGTGATCTCCATTATCACAAATATTAAATGTATGATATTGTGAATGAATACTGTTAAATGTTCGTATCACTGTATATTAAATAACTAAATGACTATAGAGTGTCTTTAACTTTCCAGTGCCACAAGGAAAATATTCAATGAGATAATATTGTTAACTATCACTGCTACCCATACAGGATATTCAACATGTGGATAGTACAGTTCTAATTATCATACTGAATAATTTTATGTTTACTGAAACATACTGCAGAATTATTTCTTTTAATACAAATTCCAAATATATTCAGGTATTTGTTTTTAAATCTTAGTAGATATTGAAAAAAAATCATCAAAAAACATTTCCAATATTTACTAGCTCTAGTAGGAATACAATAGGGGGCTCTATTTCTTCATGGGCAGCTAAAGGAAAAAGTCAGACCAGAATGAATCTACTTTCCAACAGTTAAGTAGAGACATTTGGCATGTTGCCCTTCTTACCAAAAAGAAAAGAAAAAAAAAAACGATGGGAACTTAAGTATCTAGGAGTGGAAGCTGTAGGAATTGTAATAGAACAGTAATTTATTTAAAAGCAATCATGCTTTTTTACTTGAATTATAAAGCAATCTGGCACATCAAAAACTGATACTGATGACTAAAGCAAAATTAATTTATCATCATCATATTCTTTTCACAGTAACATGAAATATTTATTCATATACTATATTTCTAAATTCTATCACAGTCTATCAATAATTTATATAATCCACATAATCAAATAAAACTTTGAGTTTTAAAAATGTTTATATTGAGACTTTTGGTATCTTCTATTCCTGCAGAGGAAATGACACTCAGTTTTGTGTTTCCATGAATTTGCTTATATATTAAATTCTATATAATTTAATTATATATTATGTTGTTTTTTATGACTGAGCTTCACTATTTCTTCTGAGGTTCATTCACACTATGGAATGAATACATACCTCATTTCTTTGAACTGACTAATAAAAGTCATTATGTGGATACACCATATTTATTTATCTATTGAGGGACAATTGATGGATATCTGGAATATTCCCACCCTTTGTTATGATTTAAACTTTGATTTGTTCCATATAAAGTCACTCTTATGTATGAAGTGTGTATCTTGAGAGAAGTAATCTGCTTCTAGGTAGATACTAACAAGTGTATTACTGGCTCATATGACAACACAGTGTTTAATTTATTCAGTAACTAGATAAATGACAGACTGTTCTGTCAAGTGGCTGTGTCTGTTTACGTTCCCACTAGCAGTACATGAAACTTCTTACACCTCAATGCAGTCACCAACCACTGTTATTGCCTGCCTTTTATATAATGGCCATCTTAATAGGCATGAAGTAGTATTTTATGATAATTTTTATTTGTATTTCTTAGTCTGGTTGAGGAAGTTACCTATCATTCCCAGTTTTGGGAACATAATAATTATATTAAATATAAAATGCAGAAAAATGTGGTAAATGAATAACCATTTCAATGTCATCCATTGACAGACCCTTAGATTGATTCCATTTCTTGGGAATGATGCAGCAGAACAAAGATATTTCTTCAATATATGTATTTTTTATTTCCTTTGAATATGTACACAGTAATGGTATTGGTGAATCATATGGTAGGTCTGTTCATAATTTGTTGAGTAATCTCCTACTTTTTTCCATAATAGCTGTACTGTTACATTCTCAGCAGTGGTATATAAGAGTACCATTTTCTCCACCTTTTTGACAACACTAGTTTCCCTTTGTTTTTAGATTCATTTTCAGCATATGAAAGGGAGAAACTCTGCCATTTGACACAACATGGATCAACCTGGAGTGCATTATGTTAAGTGAAATAATCCAGGGAAAGAGAGAAGTACCATAGAATTGCCTCTTTTAGTCAGCTTGTTTTTTTTTTCTGATTTTTTAAAGTTCTTTTCATTTTTTGAAAACGAATTCTTTATCAAAAATATATTTTACACATATTTTATCTTACTCCGTGGCTTGAATTTTCATCTAATTGAGAGGAGATTTTAATGAGTCCAAATTAGCTGTTACTTCTGACATGACTTGTGCCTTGATGTTATATCTAAAACATCATTGCCAAAGGCAAGGTCACCTGAATTTTTTTTTTATGTTACCTTATAGAAGTTTTTTTAATTTTCATTTTACATTTAGGCCCATAATCTGTTCAGAGTTAGTTTTTTTGACAGATTCCTAGATTCTTTTATTGTCCCATAGATGTCCAGTTTTCTAGTGTCATTTGTTAATAAGACTCCCTTTTCCATTGAGTTTTTATTTCCTCTTTTATAAAATATCATTTGATAATATTTGTATGGGTACAACTTTTTGTACTTGTGTTTAAAGTAACTATATGTATTCAATTCTGCTGTGTGAAGCCAGGTGGAAAGGAAAGCATAATTTTGAATAAAACCAATGAACGTCTCTGAATTTCATTTAGCAGATTAGTAGAAATGGAATTTTTTTAACCAATGGTTTTATAGTACAATCTCTTAAATTATAATCCTTGTTTTTCAAATGAAATTTCATCTGTAAACTCCATATACAAAGAAGATAAAATCAAGATTGCTCTTACTCAAAATAAAAGACATACGTCCTTCTGACTAAAATTCAAATGCCTATTTTAGAAGTATTGATCAATACACACTGGAGAGTACATCAAGGGATGAACTTCTATTTGATATGTTATCATTTAAAGGTAATAGATGCTGACTAAAGTAATTATTTATATTTAAACAAGTGGCATGTTCATCTTAAAACCTTTTATTTAAAAGTGCAGGCATATGAACAAAAGTCTATAAAAGAAGACAGTTTTCAGTTGCTTATGTGGCTAAAAACTATGTTAATATATCAAAACCAAATTAGATTGCATAAAACTAGAAAAGTTTTAATGAATCTGTTCTCCACAAACCTGAGATGACTTGAATATATTAATAATTTTTGTTAAAATTTTTTCAGAATACCTTTATGTATTGAACATGTAATTTCTAAATCATAATTTAAATATTTATTTATAATTCTCAATCTTAAATAATAATTATTTTTTGTTTTAATAAAACATGCATTTGGACATTTTAATAAGCACATAATTCAATGAAAGTGATCAACAAATATTATAATTCATCAAACTTTCCCTAAAGTCCATCACCTAGGCAGCTGCTTCCTTTAATTACAGAATGCACCTATGGAGTGTCCTTGAGAAGATTTGTCTTAGGTTCTTAGCAGGTAAATCCACAGTATATATAATATTCTTGTCATTCATAGAGACCAAGAAGCTTTACAATTTGGTGAGGAGAAGAGGAGGAAAAAGAAAAAAGAAAGAATGTAAGAAGAAAGGAAGGAAGGTGATGGAAAGAATTTTAATTACAGAAAAATTACTACTACCTCAAGGTGTCATTGTTAAGTTCATTCAAATCTTTGCAAGTAAGGATATAGAAGATTTACAATTACCTAATTCTTTTGCTAGATAAAGTATATTTAGAGGAGAGAGAATGTGTTTGTGCATAATGTCAGAAAATTAAAAAAAGTTTCAAAAAATTCTATGTGAAAATAAGTAGCCATAGATAAATAAGAAAAGAATAAATTAAGAAATTAATCCTGAAAGGTTTATGGTAAGAGAAATGCATGTAATAAATAACAAAATGACAGAGAAAAACCAAGACAATAGCATATTGGAGAAAATAAAGTCATATTGAAATTAAAGAATAAAAAAAATCTAATTCTGCATTGTTCTGTATTGTATTTTATTTGAAATAATTTCATTGTCTTTTTCCACTGCTATATGTATTAAATATTAGCATGTTGATCATCCTTTCAGAAGATAAGCAAAGCAGAATTATATGTGATACAAAAATATTTTTACTCAAACAATTAATGCACTTGTGCTATAAACATTGTAAGGAAAGAGTGATTGCCCACATTGGACCATCTTTGTTCTTGACCATTAAGGTAAAATTATCCTTGAGAATTTTGAGCATTAGATGAGCTTGAAATTTAATGGATAGCAGTTCCTTACCAGAAAGAGATTATTCTGGTATGGTCAATTCATTGCTTTGACGTTTTAACAAACAAAATGACCTTCCAGACTTAAGTGTAATATTACCCATCAATCAAACAGTGAAACTGACCTATACATGTTTTAAACTGAAGGTGGGAAGCCAGAAGGATAATCTAGCCTCATTTATATTGCCATTTTTGAGTGTAATCCAGAAATTCAGTAGCATATTTTCCTTCAAACTAACAAAAAACAGAAGTCTATTTAACACATGGGATTAAAACACAGAATAGTGAAAATGGAGTTTGGTAATTTGAACGTACTGCTAATGGCTAGCATATCTTTGTATTTTTCACTCTTGACACTTCATGATATCTTAAGAAGTATTCATATTTTGGTGACAAAGACAATACATATTGTTAAAACATATGTAATTTATTGCAACGCAGGGTTACTTCTCCATGATCAAAGTAGAAAACTACAAAGGTTATTAAGCATTATTGAAACCTTTCAAACTTTGATGACTTGCTACTCAATACTACATTGAATAATCACAAAGATTGTTATAAAATCAGCACATCTCTTACGTGCTTTTATGAATATCTATCCTGTTTATAAAAGAAGGTGAACTCACAGTTTTATTTTATTGCATCAGAGCTAAGGATTAGACATCTTTTCCCCCTTACTGTATTTTAAGGCATATTTTGTCTATCTTTTTGCATAATGTGGTAAGCATTGTTTTGGGAAGCCATAGATACAGTGCATTTTATGGAGGACATGATTCTTCATTCAGTTAAACTGTTATTCATCTTGGTTTGTAGAAAATGAAAGTTTCCCAAAAGGTAATATAGCTGCTCAGATAACATTCCCTTATAATCTAAAGTTCAAGAATTCTGTGAAACCTCATATTATCATATTATTATTATCATATTATCTTCTGTATTCTTAATAATTATAGGAGTATTTTGAGGGCAATATTGTTTTGAGTCCTTTAGTCTGACTTTAAAAATTCTGCATATTTTCTAGTTTAGTTTCTGCAACTACTCTAAATCCTCCAACAAGTTTAACAGATGCATTTGAGAACTTCAGAGGCACTACAGAGTAATTTGTCTAAACATCTATAAGTGCATCATCCAAGGTGAGGTCCACATGGTTTTAGAGATTAATAATCTACCCAAATCACTTGCTACTTTAGGACTCTGACAGGTGGATACACTTAGAGATCAATGGCTAAGTTATAAATACCAACTTTCTTAATGGGTAAGCAAATGTCTATGCTTCCCTATCTCCCTCATTACATTCTTGTAGAATTCAGAATATAGCTTAGGTTAGGTTACCTCAAATGTGCCTCAGAATATGGGCACACATGATTTCTCTGGAACTTCACTGAAAGAAAAACACTATACATTCTCTCCTCTATGGATCAATGTAAATGTAGGGGAAAATTCTAGAAATGTCCCCTCTAGGTGCCTTCATATGAGTGAATCAAACCAGGGAGACTAGAGCAAAGGTTCTAAAAGAGAGAAGTAAAAACAATGAGCATTATTACCTTAATACTGATTAGCAGATGTGTCCAGTAAGCATAGCACAGTGACACAGTGGAAGCACAAACAGTGGACAAGAACCCAGACATAAAAATACACTGCACAAACTGCTTTTCAAGAAAAAGAAAGAAAATACAGGAGAAAGAGAGATGCTAGAACATTAGGCTATTGTACAGAAGGAAGAAAATACTACGCCCGGTGAATGCTTACACAAGGTTTTAACTGCTATTTTTCATGATTGATGTTTTATACACTGTTCTTATGTTGAAAAAAAATAAAAAGAATGACTTCTGGAAATCAAGATGGTGATAGTAATGACAAAAATGATGGCGTTCTTAAGAATGCTGCCTTGCTGAAATCTTCCTTGCTGGGAAACCAACTTTCCTTATTATAAGCACTGGCTGTTTTCTCAGAAAGGGAAGAGCATTATATTTAAGAGTGACATTAATCAGTGCTTTTAAATTCATATAGAAAGCTAAATCCCACCACGCTCAAAAGGGAAAATTGAAAAGTTTTCATCCAGAGAAGACATCCTATACATCAGAAAGCCTGTAAAATCTCGCCAATATTAATTGAGAAGAACTTGGAAGTATGTATGAGAATGACTGGATTTGAAGGCAGTTATATCAGGAAAATACATAAAGTAATTATTGATATGGCTGTGCTTCACTTAAAGACAACTTTTAAAATGTCAACTTGAGCACTTAGGATGGCCTTAATAATTCTGGCTGATTAAAGGCTTGATTTAAGGGTGATATGTGATATCAATGTTGAGGTACCAAATCCACAGTGTTACACATTAAAGTAGAAATTCTAAACCTGTGAGTGTGTGTTAGAGACAGAGAGAGAGTGAAATAGCACACACACACAGTTGTGGCACCTACTTTGACTCTCTTTTTAAACCATGGTCTTCTTTGACAAATGATTTGCTATATTTGGGCTGGAGCGGTGGCTCTGCAGTTATGGTGTTTGCCTCGCATGCACAAGTACGTACAAAACTAAGTGTCAGAGTAACGAAAGCCACGTAAAAAACTCATTAAAAACTGATTTTCTCTGTCTCTCTCTCACTGTCCTTCTCTCTTAAAATTTTTTTTAAAAAATTTGCTACATTTGTAATATACTACATGTTGGATTACATGTGTACTTTTTAAAATGTTATATAAATATATATATATCAATATTGATAAAATATTGAACACCAAGACAAAAATAGAGTTACAAATACTGTGCCTTCAAAGTAGTGATGAATATAAGGGGTACTTTAAAATATCTGAAGCAATTTTAATATCATACGATTTTCCCATTGTTGACAAAATTCAGATACTTCTAATAGCACTAATGTGTTGCTTATATGCCTAATAGGAAGAAATATTAATATTTTTCTTTATTAAAAATATTTTTATTTATATACCTGGAATCTCCTGCATTTTATCCATGTGGATCTGTTTTTAAGAGACCCTTGTAGAGAAAGGAATATTAATAACACTCTCAATTAGCATGAATTGGCTGAATTGAAGTAATTACATTCTGTCTACTGCTTAGCCACCTTCTAACCATAACTTTTACAGGATCCATTGATAGGAATTATCTCTAACAGGAAAAAGAAAGTCAACACACCATCTGCAAACTTCAACCTATGGGGAGAGTAAGTTTCTTTAAGAAAGATCTTCAACACACTGGCATTGTTTCATTCTACAAATCTCCACTTCTCCATAAAGAGATCTGCAGTTACTTACCAAAGTAACTGTGTGCTGATGAAAGATGTTCAGATGTCTAGGTATCGGATAGCTAGGGGGTTATTAGAGAAACAGATTCTAAATTATGACAATTAATGGAGAAATGAAGCACCATTGCAAGTTAACAGTTAATGTGGGGTTTATGGATTGTATGATTGGAGGTTTTGTCTGAGAACATTTGCAAACCTGAGATACAGTTAATTTCCCTGTCTCAGTGCAGGATTTGTATACATATAATTAAACCCCGCCAAATCCCCATACCTACTTCCTTAACTTTAAAATGAGGACTTTTATGGTAAGAAAGATGAAATAAAGAACCATGAAGGTATAAGCAGCTACAGATATAGAAAAGCAAAATAATAATATTTTATGTGTGGGAATTTCTGAGATTTGCACTTCTTTAGAAGACTTGAAATTTATTCCCATTTGGGCCATGAAAACACAGGATAAATATGGAAAATATATGGATTCCTATGAATTTAATCATACGGTCAATGTAGTTAAAGATTCGACATCTGAGTTGGGTATAGTGGTCCATGCCTACAATCCCAGTGAAGCAGGAGACTGAGGCAGGATCATCGTAAGTTCAAAGACAGCTTCAGCAATTTAGTGGGACCTGAAGCGACTTATCGAGACTCTGTGTCAAAATAAAATGAAAAAAGGCTAGGGATATGGCTCAGTAGCTGAGCTCCTCCTATTCAATCCAAAAACCAAAACAACAACAACAGAACTACAAAATATTACATCGTTGCAAGAGCAAGCTATTTGGTTCTTAGCACTCAGCATACAACATTTAATGTGAAAAGGTATGGCACGTGCAATGAATGACAAAAAAATTGTATTCAGTAAGATAGCAGCATACTTCCACTGTTTCGTTTCTGACCTCTATCACAGTTTGACTCACAGGGCCCTTGATTAGGTCTGATCATTGTTGAGAATGGCATTGTATTCAGTAAGATAGCAGCATACTTCCACTGTTTCGTTTCTGACCTCTATCACAGTTTGACTCACAGGGCCCTTGATTAGGTCTGATCATTGTTGAGAATGGCATGTTGGTTTAATAGTACTGGTGATATAATTCTGATTACACCTGGTGAGTAAGAATTAGCAAGAATCAAGTAAGACAAACATAAACTCAGATGGTTATCCCATCAGTGATTTTCCCTGCAGACTTGCATTCTGCGTATTGCCAAATTGGGCTCACGAATGTGAAGGACGTGGTGCTGCAATCATTTCTGCTTCACTTTGAATTTCAGATCTAACAAGCTCCACATTTCTGTCTTCTTCTGATCCATTTCCTGGGGGAATTCAGAACATTATTCGTTAAGAGAAGGAAGTTAGTAAGGAAGGCTTTGAAATAATTCTAGGGTATTACACAAAACGTCATGCATCTCAGGCCTTAGGAACTAGTACATCTAATTGTGCTAAAGTACATGTTATAAATAAATGCTTTTGTAAATAAGAAAAAAATTCACAGACCTTTAGGGGTTTGAGGTAAAGCCATCTTTAGTTGCTAATCAGTACTTTGTATCTACTCAGCTGTAGTAGAAATGAATATTTAATTTTCCAATGTACATATATGAATCGCCGCCATATATATCCACAAAGCATTCATTTTATTTATTTATTATTTCTCAATAAAGAGAGAAGGACAGAGAGAGAGAGAGAGAGAGAGAGAGAGAGAGAATCATTTTTTATTGAGTTTTTCACATGGCCCACGCTGCTCTGACACTTAGTTGTGTATGTGGGTGCTGGAGTTTGATCCCGTGTACTTGCGCATGCTGAGCAAGCACCATAACTGCTGAGCCACTGCTCCAGGACCCAAAACATTCATTTTAAAAAACTATGAATGAATAGCGGAAAAGTTAGTAGAATAGAGGGAAGGAATCAGAGGGAGGGAGGAGGGAGTGAAAGAGGAAGTTCTGGGGACTGAATTAGAAGAAATTGTATTCCATGTTTTTATAATATTGTCAGAATGAAACCTAATGTTTATAATCAAGGTGTATTCCAAGCTTTTATAAGTATGTCACTGTATATACTATTGCCACATATGTAAAAAATGTTCTTCATAGGTATAAGAATTATGTCACTATAGTTGGATATATCAGAATATATATGTACCCCAGAAAGACAAGCAAGGGACGAAGGCGAAGAGGGGAGTGGTAGGGAAGTGCTATGGGGTGGGTGTTGGTCAAATTATATTGTTGTATTGTATGCATCTATGAATATGTAACAAAAAATCCCATCATTATGTACAGCTATCATTCACTAGTAAAATATATATATATATATAATTAAAAAAGAAAAGACAGAATAAAAGGAAAATGAATATTTGATCCAGAGACAACTTTGTGAACTGAATTACTCATTAGAATTATCTGGTGTGATATGCTATACAAAGGCATACAATCATGTGTGGTTAGCAGAAATATTTTGCAACACTGAAACATTTCATAAAACTTTAGATTTCATGAAGCTCGTTTTGAAGATAAACAAATACTGCAAGAACCTGAGACTCCAGCATAAGGCTAGATTTTATTTACTAGGTTCTCAAATCTGCTGACTTCAAGGTTTCCTGGCAGTAGATTCTCTCTCTCATACATCTTATGAATACAGTTCCAAAGATGGTTCTATCTCCTGCTGGACAGGCCTGCAGCATTTCCACCTTTCATAAGGTGATTGCAGCCTGAGCTTCAATAACGTGTTGTCACCTTTTGTTACTGCAGAGCTTTGCTGCTGATTCCTATTATCATTTTCTGGTGAGGTTCACAGTCCACTTTTGGTTTTCAGCAATTCTGTTAACTGGACAATCAATGCCTTATAACTAAAATTTCTCCATTTTAATCCTTAAGAGTCAGAGTTAGGAGTTGAACACAGCTTACAGTGGTAAAGTAAATGCTTAACTTACACAAGCCCTGGGTTCAACACTTAGCATTAAATAAATAAATAGATAAATCTATCTTCTTGCTTGAACCCTGAATTATTTGTAGATTTACATATTTGCATATAATACTCAATTAAATTTATATGAACTTCTACTTAACTAAGTTGTACAATTATTCATAATAACAATAATATTGCCAATAATATTGCCCATAAAATCAATTTAAAAAATTTTCATGTGGCTGAGTAAATTAGGGGAACTTTGGAAGTTCTATATGACTAAGAGAATGAGCCTATGCATTGGAATGTCACTTAGGAAACACAAAATAATCATTAATAGAAACAAATGCATTTATTTTAGCATTTTAGAATAATATCATCTGAGTATGTATTGATACTCTTATTTTGTCATTCCATCTCTTTATTTTATCTATTAACCATTACAATGCATTATCCCTAAAAGAAGTCCTATTTCAGTTACTTTGTATTCAAACATCAGTAAATGTTTTACGCATACATTTTAAGAAAGTAAATATAACTTTAAATAATATTGATATATCCTTAATATTGAGTAATAAAATTATCTAAAGTTAAAATTTATTCTGATTGTAATAAAACCAAAAAATATTATATTTGAATAAGAATATAACCAGCATAAACACCAGGAGTAAAATGTATAACAAACTACTTCTACTTTTCCTCTTTTCCATTGTCATCCATACCATTTCCTTCTTTGACAATTCAAGTTTTAGTAAAGTTCCTTCATTTTCATTTATATGTTTCAGAAAAACATTGCAAAATATGTGACATCATTTTTAAGCTTCCCTCTCTCTCTCTGGAAGCATACATTCATCTAGACGAGAACATATCATTACTTACTACTGTCAGAAATTTGCAGTGTGTATCAGTTTTGGATGAGAGAAGCTGGTGGCTGGTGTTTGAATAAGTTTCTACATTTCCATTTTACTAGGACTTTCCCTATAAAAGTCCTCTATTTAATTTTACTGAAACTGTTCAGACAATTTGAATAAAACTAAGCTGGAACACTCAAAAATATAAAACTCAGGATCACGAGATCTTGGTTAAAGCAATGGAAAGTACAATTTAATAAGCAGTTTTTCTTTTTTACACATTTTTATCTTTCCTTTATTCAAAATGTCAGCATTTACAGTTCAGTTGGCATTCGGAATGGTAAGAAATCACTTTTTTTTTAGCGTGTCCAAGGTTGATTATTTCTTTGAATGAACTATCATTTTATCTAAGCAACAGTAATAACTTAAATATTCTTTTTTTACCCATTGACCTACATCTCCATTCCAGATTATTAAGTGTTAAACTAGCCATGCAATCATTTTTTTTTATCATTGATAACATGGTCTTATCTAATATTTGCCTTGTGGATGTAATTTGAAAGGAAGAATTTCATTAACATTTAAACTCAATGAACAAATGAGGGCATACAATTTGTTTTTGATAAATATTCTAATTTCTGAAAAAGCCTTGTTTTCTCTGTAGATTTTTATCTCCGGGAACATACATTCATGCATTACAGCTTGTTACAAATTAAAAGCACAGTAATACAGTTTTAAGGAGTCCAAATGCAACATTTTTTTTCACATTTGCTAAAATAGCTAAATGAATTTAAATGTCACTGATGTCTGATGGCTAGTTTGACAGATACATAAAATTTTTTAACATTTTATAGAGCTCTTGAAGATGGGGGGCTGATTTTTTAATGAAACAAGAATGTCTAATACATACAAATTTAGAGTCAAATGAAAAGTGGAATAAGTATGTAAATAGTTTTTGATATAACAAATAAAACTAATTTATTGGTTTGAAGTATTTTCAAACTGCCAACCTGTAATGGTATACCATAAACCCATGTGTTCATCTAGGTAACTGTTTGCTGATGGCATAAACTTTAAACCATTCAGCTTCAAGACAGTTAAGTGCTTTTACCCCCACCGGATGTAGCTCTCTTCTCTGGCATTGGTGACCATTCATTTATACCCCTGATGTAGGCATTTTTATGAAGTAAACAATTCTGTAATTTTATTTTCAGTTTTTTCTTCATTTATTATGAACAATGTTGAATATTCTTAATTCCTTTGTAAGCATAATAAAGTATTTGAACTACATTGATTTCATTTGTGGTGTGAAGGTTTTTTAGAATATATAATCTGTCACTTTCAGCTATTTTAAATCAGGTTTGTTGGACAATTAGTGATTCTGTTTTGCTCTTCTTTTGTTAACTGAAATACAAAATAATCATTATTCTTTGCATATTCTACTAAATCATCTTCTTCCAAATTTTCTGAAGTCACTTTTGAAAACTACAAGTTGTGTCATGCACGTTATCTTTTTCAATGTTTCCTTTGATCCATATGTTTATTTTCACCAAATACCAGTGCAATAGTGTGGGTATGAGATATTCCCCTAGAGTTCTTGTAAGAGACAAAGCCAGGATATTCAGAAGTTAAACAATTAGCTTATGAGAGTTGCAACACGTTCAGTGGATTTATTCATTTGAATGACTGATAATCTGAATGGTCTAGCTGGGTGGTTACTGTAGATAGATAGGAGTGACTGGAGGAAGTTGGGGTGTGCCCTTGGGGATTATATTTTGTCCCTGGCCTCTCTCTCTCTCTCTCTCTGTGTTTCTTTCTCTCCTTCCTCACTCTCCCTGGCTGAGCAACTCTCCACCACACCCTTCTGTGATGATGTTCTACCTCACTGGGGCCTTGGAGCGATGGAGTCAGCCAATCATGGACTAAACCTCTAAAGCCATGAATTCAAAATAAACCCCCCCGTAAGTAATTCTAATCATGTATTTTTGTCTCAGTGATGAAAAGATGATTAACACTACTGGAAAATTTTTTTCAATAAAAAAAAATTGATCTCTGATTTCTGATGGAGGTAGCTTTGAATAAGAAGGTGTCAGGTTTTAAAAGCAATCTATTTAAATGCTGTGAACAAGTTTTAAGCATGTTATTGGAGATAAAGATACAGACATCACCTTCATACATTGGATCCCTATTGCTATCATCAATTCTTTCCACATCCCATGGCTTTCTCGCACTCTTGCTCACTCCCATGGTCACACTAAAGGCTCTTCCTTCAAGACTCATGTTGAATTATCTTCTCTGGGCTTGATCTCTGTAGAACAATATGATTTGTATCAAACCATATGCTACTTATTTTTAAGTAAAAATCATGAATGTTTATGGTATATGTTGTGGTATTTTGATATATGTATGTGCTGTAGAATGGCTAAATCAGGCTATATAATATGTGCATTACCTCACATACTTATCATGTTCTCTGGTGTTAGCACTTGAATTGTACTCTATTAGCAGTTTTCATGTACAGAATGAACTGTTATTAAGTACAGTCACTCAAGGTACAGTGGATACCTTCAATCTATTCCTTCTTTCTAACTAAAATTTTGTACCCTTTGACCAATACTTCCTCAATCATCCCACCCCTGTAGCCTCTGGAAACCACTATTCTACTCTGTATGAATTTGAACAATTGAGATTTCCACATAAGTGAAGTTATATATAGATATTTGTTCTTCAATCCCTGACATATATTACTTAATATCCTCCAAATTCATCCATGTTGTAAATGGAAGTATTTCCTTCTTTTTAAAGAATTTAATAATGGTGCATTTTGTGTGTAAATCACATTTTTTCTTTAACATTTCTGTCACTTGTGGCTGTAAGGCACAACATTAGATAGTGCAGCTCTAGAGTCAGAGACAAGGTATTAAATTCTAGCTTCATTGTCATTGAGTTTTGTGACCCTAGACAGTTTACCTTCCCTCTCTTTACTTCAGTTAGGTACACTTTAATTAAAGCTAAAGGTCTTAACCTAGTTTTAAATAATTCTATGATCCAGGGTTTTCAGCCTTATCACTTATTACTTTCTTGTTTGTTCCTTAATTCCACACAAATCTGATTTTCAAAAATGGTTTATAGTTTCCACATACATTAATAAAGGCTTTCAATTATAAATTAAAGAAAAGCAAATTTGAATTTACTTATGAAGAAAGAGAATATACTTTTTCATATTTTGTAAGAACATTTCAACTAGTCTTTCTCTCTCTTTCTCTCTCTCTCTCTCTCTCTCTCTCTCTCTCCTCTCCCCCCTTTCCCTGGCAAACTTTGTGATGATATGGACACTATGTTCAATTATAAAATCATTGAGATGGAGACTCTGGCTTTCTATTAAATGAGATACCTCTGTATATACATCTCTGCTACTGTAAGTTCCAATGGAAGAATCTATCATTTAACAAAACCTGGGGTCTACTATATGATTTGTTATTCTAGGTGTTTAAAACATGTGACAAAAAAAGAAAAAAATTAAATAGGAAGAAAAGTTAGGCATTAGCATATACTCCCTGGACACCCTGTGCTTGGGATTGAGACCACCCCACCTCTCCCAGGTGTGTTTTCTACTCACTGTGAACATTTGGAGTTTGCTCTCACCATAAAAGAAACTGTGCTGGCCAACAACATGTCCTTTTCCTTGATGCAGCCTACATAAAATGGAGAGGATTAAAGGAGTACAAAATTCTGTCTTCTTGCTCAAATGGGGACAATAGTGAAGGATAATCACACCTTCATAGCTCATGAAATTAACTGAAAACTTTATTGAAACTGAATAAAATTAATTTTCTAATTTTTATCAGTCCTACTTTTCTTTCTCCTTCTCATATGGTGGGTTATGTTTTCATTTTGTCTCTCCAAATGTTCATGGAATTGGTGGCTTGTTTCCTAGGGTAGAAGTATTCTAGATGGTGAACCTTTTAAGAGTCAGAGTCATGGGAGATCCTTAGGTTTCTGGAGATGTGAGATAGTTCTTGTGAGACACTCCCTCCCCCCAGTTCTTCTGAGAATATTGTTATAAAAGGAGCAAGCCTAGTCCTGTGAAGTTCTCTTTGCTTTCTGTGCAGAGATTTAATCTTGCTCTGACATATGGTGCTCCCATCAATTCTACACACTGTGAAGTTAAGCAACCAAGAGTTGGACCTCACCAAGCCTATATATGTGCTATGTCATTGTACCTATAAAGTCTCAGAATTCTGTACTAAATCAACCTCTTTTCTTTATGTTTCTTATCTCAAGTACTTCATTATAGTACCAATGAGACAAGCTAATACACTTCAAAACAAATTACTGCTCACAAGCCTCCTTATCAAGTCCATACTTGGAAAGTTAGATTTAAAAAAGTTAATTGGAGTACTGATGAAAAATAGTTGCATAACAACTAAATATTTCTTGTTTGACCAATCTGTCAATCTGATAGCAGTGAGGAGCTCTTTATTGAAGAATGGTACTATGACATTGATAATAAATGGATAGAGCTGGAGACTATCATGCTAAGAGAAATAAGTCAATGCCTAAAAGACAGAAGTCAAGTGTTTTCTTTGATGTGCAGAAGATAATCCAAATAAGGGGTGGGAGGATTAAAAGAGAGAGAGAATTAAAAGGGGGGGAGGAAAGAGCAGAGGAAAATTCATCA